>OY720441.1:323284585-323466778 GCA_963082915.1 Dolichopus griseipennis
CGCTTTATATATGGAATTGTTAAACAAATTTCCAAACAAATAAAAATTATAATTTAATAATATCTAAAATAAAATAATATTCTATTTCCTTTTAGTTTTTAAGATTTATATATAAATTTATTGAATTTAATTTTAAATTTTGAAAAGAAATTAATTAAGTTTTTTAACTGCTTTAAAAAAAAAGTTCATTTATTAAGACACCTTTACTTTCAGTTAAGAAATAGCATTTTAGTAATTTTTGCACTTAAGGGTTAATGCAAAAAAAAACAATATTCTTAACTAAATCTTCATACGTACGATTAAACAAGTTCCCAATATTTCAGCTAGCGGGTAAAATTATAAAAGGGTTCATAAAATACAAGAGAATTATTTGGTAAGCCGTCTGGAAAAAAAAAAATAAGTCGACTCGAAAAAATTTAGCCGCGATAACAAATAAATTATCTGCCTTTTAAAAAAATGCAAAAAAATATTCTTAACGCAATCAACATACGTTCGATGAAATAAGTTAACAAAATTTTAGCTTGCGTGTAAAATTAGAAAAAAATTCATTAAAACAAGGGAATTATTGGCTAAGCCGTCTGGGGAAAAAAAATAAGTCGGCTCGAAAAATTTAGCCCCGATAACAAATAAATTATCTTTCTTTAAAAAAATATTAAATTTTTTTTGGGACCTCTAATCTATACCAATTGTTCACTTGAAATATTATAAAGGAATATAAAAAAAAATTGGGTATTCGCTTAAATAATTATTAAAGATTCGCTTAAAGAAATTCCTTCTTTTGACTGGTATTTCATATTAATTGGTTCGGTAGTTTTCACGAAAATGGTACCAACAATTTATATAAAGAAAGCTTTGCAGCACTCAACGGATTTAAACATTTTGGGCATCGAATTGGTTTAATCACATTTTTGGTACAGCCAAAGATGCAGTTAGATGTTTGTATCACTATAAAACTTACTTTTCTCCACTCTATCTTCTCCATATCTTTATGGCTTAATATTAGACCAGAGCTATTTGTCTTATAAATTAACCCAGTGGTACCTCAACGCTAACTTCATTCCTGCAACCAGACTGTACATTTGTATTACAGGTTCTTTCCTAAAGCTTGGATTTAAAAGTGTGTGGTTTTAGTGCGTACACTTTACACGGAAAACACCGCACAGTTTCAATAGATGGCTTTCGAACGTTCCGTTCTAAAAAAAATAAGGCAATTGAAAATTCCAATATCAAAGATAAAAAAATACTTCATGCGTAACACAGATAATTATTCTAAGCCTTGCTAAAAACTACAACACAATGTAAATTTGTACAAAAAAAAAAATAAAATTCGTTTTAAATTTTACATCTTGTTATTTCTGAACATTTTATTAAGTATGTAATTTCGATACAAAAATAATACTATTATTAATATTTTCAAAATTATTTTTTCAAATTTTTTAAAATATGAATCAATTTACTTTCGTGAATCCCAGTTAATTAAAGGCAGGTAAAAAATGATTGCAGTAATATATATTTAAGAGGCCTCGGTGGACTAGTGTGTAAGCATTTGGACCTCTAACCGCAGGGGTGTGGGTTCATTTCCCGTACAGGTCATGGAACTTTTAATTAAAAAAAAATATTGAAATAAAATTTTTCTTTACAAATCCCCTTGGTGACCAAACGTAATTTTAATATACAAACATTACATGAACTCCTGTAAAACTTTATGGCTTATCTACTTATTTCATCTATAACTTTGGGAATTTGTAAATCTCTATGAATGTCACTATTACGTCATTTAGATGATCAAAAAATTACTTCAATTGTATTTGATAAATGTTTTACAAGAAACTTATCAAAAAATTTGAGTCCGCCATTACTTAATAATCAAAAAATTTTTGAAATAAAATCCTGCATAGCTTTAAAGACTTGATTAATTTCTTGAATAACAATTAAAAATTAATAGAATTATTCTTTATTTATTTCTTTAAAATTAAATTTACTACATTATATTAGAATTTTTAATTTTATCATAAATGCTTAAATAAAATTATATTATTTCTAATTATTTTTAAATAATAGTAAAATATATAAAAAATATATATGTATAAAAACGCTTATATTATTCGAATCTAATTTTTAGATAACAATTATAGAAAAAAAAAGAAATGAAAATAACTCATTTAAGACAATAATTAAAAACAAAAAAAAAAATGTAAAACATAATAAAGCTTGAATTAAATAATATAAAAAGTTTTAATATTTGTATTACAATTGGAATTTTATAACTATTTTAGGATAGGAATTTTCAGTTATTTTTCAGATTGATTTGTAAAATAGAACTAGAAAAATTTGTATAATATTATTTTCGAAAATAAACTGGATTAAATATTTGTTATATTAATTCGAAAATATAAATATATATATAAGTACAATATATATATATATATATATATATATATATATATATATAAATAACAATAACCATAATATTAGAATATTATTTGCAAAAAAAAAAATATACATATAGGCAATAGGCATTATAATAAAATAATAGGCCATTATATTAATTTTTTCTGTCATAAGCCTATCAAGTGCCAATTTTTTTTAGCTTAGAATGCATAAAATTTTGAATTAACTAAGAAAGTACTTGTATTTAATTAATATAATGCTACATAGTTTAAGTTCTTTTTTTTAAATTAACATTGTTTTTAGTTTAAATAACAGAGGGGTAAATTAACCCACATTGGGTATTCTATATAATTAATATACATATATGCATTTTAATTTGCAATATTAATTTTTAGAATTTCCGTTTACGATTAGGTAGTTACGATTAAATATTATTAATTTTTTTAAAGTATTTTAATTTTGGATTTTTTTTGTAAAGGTGGAAAACGACTATTTTAGAGAGGCTAATTGTTAGCTGACATGAAATGATGTACAAAAATCTGATAAAAATCAAAAAAATAAAAGAAAAAATTAAATATATAGGTAGGGGAATTTATGTATAATTTACACTATTTTATTTTGGACAATTATATTAATTTTAAACTTAAATAACTTGTTTATACTTTGGAATCACATAGTTTTCACTACATATTTTATAATTATACTGAAGGTAATGTGAAATAAAGCCGAACGAAATATAGTCGAAATATGATTTATCGTATTAACTTTGGCACGGCGTTTTATAACCACCAAAAGGAAGCAAACTAGATATCGAAAAGTATACATATTTTTGCTCAAGCGTCAAGTTCTGAGTAGATTTAAGGATGTCCGTCCGTCCGTTTGTAAACACGTTAGCTCAAAAATTAGTACGGAAGGTTTTTAAAAAGGGCGAGATCGAACAATGGAATTCGAATTCTAGAAGCTTTTGATCGAATTAGGGTCAACAAGCATAATTCCGGAACCAATGAAGTTAGAACTTTCAAATGTGATACAATGGTATGTTTTCCTATTTCCTTGATGTCCCTTAAATCCAGGATCAATTTAAGTGGTGATTCAGGTAAATCAAACAAACCCTTCAAGACTTATGTTCTTATCTTCCCAAATAATTAAGATAAAGACACTTTAATTTGAAATTTTGTTCCTAACTCCCCCACTTTTTTACCATGCTTGGGGTGGAAAAATTGTTGTGACCAGCTTACTTCATTTTTTTTACATTCAATATTGACGAAAGATATAGAAGTGTTGATACCATTTCATTTCTATTATTTCTTAAGTGATAAAACCGATTCAACTTTATTTCATTCGACATTATTTCATCCCATCTAAAATAATGAACAAATTTAGGTCTTAATATGTAATTTTTCTTCAATCTAGCAATTTTCAATTTAAATAATACGTTTTTCGAATTAATCACTTTACCCACCACAATGGTTTTGATGACATACAATGGATTCAAATCAAATCCCTATAAGACCCTTAAAATATATTTAATGCATATTTTTTCAAAGGGTTAATATTTTTTCAAAAACAAAAAATGCCATTATAAATATGTTAGGTTTTTTTTACTTTTTTAAATTACATTTACAATATAATATATAAGTTAATTTAAATAAAAATGTATTGAATGTATTATTATGAATTTGTCACTTTAGTCGAATAAAATTAAATTTATATTTAAAATTTTTAAATATCAATCATATAAATTAATTAATTAAAAAATTAGCAAACAAGTTAACTACATATAGCAACTATAAAAATCAGAATCAAAATTAAAAAAAATTAATTAATTTAAATAATTTTACAAATAATTTGCTTTTCTCATAAACATTTTTGATTTTTTTAATTAATTTATGTTAAAATTTATTATTAATAAAAATAAATTGACAAAAAAATTACATAAAAAAAAAAAATAAAATTATTAATATATATATTAAATAAAATAATTTGTTAAAATTTTAATTAATATGATAAATATTATTATGTTATTTAATAATAATGATAATAAAAACAAAGAAAACAAAAATATAATATTATTAAAGAAAATTTGTATTTTAATTTAATATTTATTAAATAATTTTTTGCTCCTTTTGATCAGTCACCACTTACCACAATATTCTTAAAGTGTATATTTAAAGTTCAATATAGTATAGGGTTAACAATTATCTTCCTTTTTATTAGACCTAACAAACTTTACTCTATTATGTAAAAGAAGTGTCTGTTACTCTAAAAGCTGGTCCAAATAATTCCAACCTACCAACTTACCTGCTTCCAACTTTTACCATGTAAAAACACTGTTATATTAGTTTCACGTTACAATCTTTAATTTTCTAGACTTCTATGTTATGAAACTATAGCATTTCCTAGACTTGTTCGAAATAATCACAAATTTTATGAATGCGCTCTTGCCTTAGTACATTGCTGGTATTATATATATAACTAGTTAATACCCGGTACGCGTTGCTGCGCCTCTTAATGGAGGTTTAATTGAAGTTGATGTTACTGCAAAAAGTTAACACAAAAATTACACACGGTTTACACATGTAAATTTTAAACTGTATGAAAGCAATCTTTTTAAAACGATTTTTCTAGGATTATTCTAGTAATTTTTGAAACTTTCTGTAATTCAAAGCAGTACAAACTACTTTCCAAAATTTGACGTAATTTACTTCCAAAAAAATTTTTTTGACCAATCGTAGGACCCACTGTTAACTCAACTCTATTTTCTAATTCCTTCACAAATATAAAATTTGAGGTCAGCCGGTCAAATCGTTTCTAATTTAGAGTTAAGTAACGCAAAAATCTATTAAAAGCCACTGTGCCTCATTGGGTTAACGGAACTACACTTTCTCTTTGGGCAAAGCAGTATTGCGCAAAATTGGACATAATTTGTTTCCAAATTTTTTTTTGTCAATCGTCGGGCCGGCATGGGTTAACCAATTGCAAGTCTGTTAAAAGAGTTAATTTCATTCTTAAAATGGAACACATATACAAAATTTGAAGAAAATCGGTTAAACCGTTTTTAATTTAGAGTTAAGTATTGAAAAAACCTATAAAAAGCTGTTGGGCCCCAATGGATTAATGCTTAATAAAATTTTTTTGGGGGCTTTTTTTTAGCCTAAGCAGAATTTCATAAAATCGGACAAAATTTGGACCCAAAATTTTTTTTGACCAACTATCGGCCCGACATGGGTTAACAAATTCCAAAACTATTAATAGTGTCAACTCAATTCTCAAGGAGCATCACGTATACAAAATTTGAAGTCATATATTTATTTATTTATTTATTTATTGGGTAACATGGTGTATGAATGGATAAGTTATCTGTAACACACGTTTCTAGTTTCAAATCCCATTTCCAATTTCAAATTGGAAATGGGATTTGAAACTAGAATTGGATGTTATGATATAAATTATAAAGTATTTTTTTTATTAGATATGATGTGACCAGAGTCATACATATATACTTGAAGAATTATCATTCAAATAATATTACTGAGGTGAAACTTTGTTATTTACTTTACCTATGTAGCGATAGCCTTTTCCTGCTATCATTTGCCAAATATTCTGTGATAAGTATCACCTCAGACTAATAAGGAGTTTTGAAGGGTTATTTACATCTTGCTGAAATGTATTGTTGAAACTTCCATTTCTATATAATTAAATCAAAAAGTTTAGGTTTGCATTCAAGTTACAGGTGTTTAAGAATTGCAAATTTTTAGTTTTTCTCCCCTTAAAGCTATCATTATCTCCCCTATAAGTCATAGTTAAAAGTTTTTCCCTCATTTTAATTAAAATTCCCAGTTTTGATGGGTGAGACAAATCCTCGAAAATCCTCATAAGTTTGCTTTGTAAAAAATTTTGGGAACCCTCCCCGTTGAAGGGCTATCAGGACTTAAAAATTAAAACTTTTCTTTTTTATAAATCAGTAACTTATTTACCAGTGTATATTTTTCCAAAATTAGACGTTAGCATTAAAGCTCCAACATTATGTTTCGCACTTGTTAACAGGTTTTCTTGAGTGCATTGGAATAATGTTCCAAGTATTGATTTCACTACTATTCATAATTAATAATAAATTGATGAAATAATTAAATTATAATATTATCATTTATTTTTATATGAAACACTATATAAATTTGAAAATCCCTTTGTTTTTTCATCACTTGTTTGAAAATAATTTTAAAAATAAAATGAATTTAACTAATTAGAATTTTATTTATTTTGTACAATATATAAAACAAAAATTCTTAAATATATGTTTTATTTTATATAATGTAACTTTAATTATTACAACACTTATACTCGTATAATACATTAATACTATATTTATTTATAATTATTTATTTATTTATACATTCAATTGTTTATTTACAGTTATCTTAAGCATAAATGTTTCAGATGGCTTTTACCCCTACTTCCTGAATGAAATCTGGATGGGGTAATAATATATATATATATGTATATATACTTGTTTTATTTATTTAATACCAATTATTGATTCTATTGAAAATGAAATTTTTGGATTACTACTTTTAATAATACATTTATTTGACATTTGAAATGATTCTTTTTCATCATCATCAATTCTATTATTAATATTATTATTTTGATTATTTTTACAAATACTACTACAATTACTAATACATTCAATATTTTCATTTAATTTGATTTTTTTGAATTGATTGAATCCTAATTCAATGTCAGACTGTAATTCGTTTTTTTTTAAATTAATTAAACAACAATCATCAATTTTATCATCATCAATATCATTTGATTTTATATTAATGTCATATACATTTAATGAATTTATATTAGCACATTGTTTTAATTTCAAAATATCTTTATTGCTATTATTATCATAATGATTATTTAATAATGAAAATAATTTCATTTTTGTTGAATCCAATACAATATCATTTAAATTTTTATTTGCAGTAAAAGAATTATTTTCAGAATTTTTTATTACTTTCAAATATGAATTTTGTACATTTTTATTATCATTGTCATCATTACCATCAATATCATCTTCAACATCAACAAAATAATCAATATCATCATTATTAATTTTATTATTGTCATTAATAGGATAAAAATTCGATTTTTGATTGAATTCTAATCGATTTGTATTCGATTTTTTTATTAAATTTGAAAAAGGATTTAATATTATTGTTTTTGTATTTGTATTATTATCATTTATATCAATTTTAATTGAATTTTCTATTGTTGTTGTAATATCCTCTTTTAATTTACTCATAATTAAATTATCATTATTATTACAAATACTTAATGAATTTTTTGAAGAATTTTCATAATTTGAATTTACTGACTTAACTGCACCTGTACTACTACTGGCAACATTAATATTTGTAAATTCTGAAGGGTTATTATATTGTTTTAAATTGGGTGATAATAAAGGTGAAGTGATTGATGATGTTGATGTTGAAAAGTTCATAGTTGATAATAACTGTGGTAATATTGTTTTATTATCATTATTATAGTTATTATTATTATTACAATTATTATTTGAATTAATACTACAATTTGTATAATATTTTGATGTTGTCATTAAATATTCATGATTATTATATAATACATTTTGTAAATTTAATGATGAATTTATTTCATTGCCAGTTTTATTATTATTATTATTATTATTATTATTATTATTAGTATTATTATAATTATTTAAATCACTATTATTTAAATTATAAAATCCATATAATTTATTTAATGTTGTTAATGCATTCAATTGTGTTGATAAATATTTTGATTCAATTTCTGGATTATCCAATTCACGATCAGCAAATGCTCTACGTTTTCTTATTCTGTCTAAAATTGGTGAACGAATTGTTGAATAAAATTTTAAATCTTTAAAGGAAAAAAAAAAAGGTATTTATTTAAAAAATTATTTAAAAAACTTTAATTTTTAAAATATATATAATAAAAATTTTATTGAGTAATAATCTAATAAATTAATTAATTAAACGAAAAATGTAATTATTTTTAAGTAAAGCAAATTACGTTATTCTGAACTTCTGAAATATTATTTGGTTGGCTTCCACATTATATAAAACGTGATTTTCGAGTCGTATACGCGTGTAGCAAAAACGTCAATCGAGTAGAAAATCACGTTACAAGGCAATTACTAGAACAAAGATTCTAAAATGATGCGCAGTTCAAGGAAATTGAAAATATCTCTGTATAATTTGAAAAATATTATTTGTATAAGTGTTTGGAAAGTTTTACATGGAATCAAAATTTTAGCTGGTTTTTATTGCTGCACATCTTTAATTTGAATTAAAATAATAAATTCTGAGCTTATTTTAAAAATTCTTCCGACTTTCAAAATTTTTAATTTTGACTTAAAGTATTAGGCAGGAGTATTAAAGTAAAATATCAAATATAAATGAATCATAATTGTTAGTATAATAACATAAGAATCTTCCTGTACCTCGAAATTTTAAAAAGGAGGCTATATAATCAGTATGTAAGTATTTTTAGATGACTGAAAATAAAAGTAGCAAAATTAAGAAAAATATTTAGAGTGGCGCGCTATTCTTCAATGTCTATAATTAAAAAATTGACTACTAATTGGCCTGGCAGTTTGTACTTAATTTACAGATTAAATATTATGATGATAATGATTTATTTCAATAATGAATGAATTCTTTAATCTAAGCTTTATAACACAAATGCTAATTAAGAACTTAAATACTGAATTACGGAAGGTCTCGGGTTCAGATCATATTTATTAAAAAAATATCGTAAAATTGTATTATTATATGGTAATAGTTTATATCGTAATATTAAATAAAATTTAAGAAAAATATATATATAACACTTGTGTAAGATAATAGATGGCACATAAAATTAACATTTGTGTATTCATAATCTTATAGGTACAATAGCAACAGCCGAGTAATTAACGGCTTAGTGAATATAACGATTAAAGAAACTGACCCTAGTTCGAATAGACTTGGTGAATGCCCTATACTCCTTAAGGGAGTGGAAAAGAGAAACAAAAAAGTAAAAAATTATAACTTATAAATTATCCAAAATTTTAACAAAAATTATAAACCCATTTTACCAAAGATTTTCAATCTTTAAAAATTTACAATTTTATTTCCAATTTCGAATAAAAAAAAAACCGAATCAAATTCCACATAAATAATTCATAAAATCAATTCAATTTTTAAAACAATTAAAAAAAGTATTTAATTATCGAAATAACAATAATATTAAATAGAATTATTTATTATTTTATCAAATAATAATAAACAAACAGATAAATATACAAAAGATTTAATTTTCGTAAATTTATTTTCGAAATTTGATATTTTTTTAAAAGAAATTAAACTTTTCTTAAAACAAATTAAAAAATAAACAACTAATGTTGTTACAGTGAGCAAAAAAAGTTTAATAATATTAATTTCATTTTTAATTTAACTGTTGCTTTTAATTGAATATTGTGTTTTTTTCTAGAGATCATGGATACATTCGGCTTCTACTTGACATCTTAGTCATAAGGCACTTGTAAGGTCATATTTTTACGACTTCTTCTCAAGCAATGTCATACTTTTCCAAACTATGATGCTTTGTTCTGCACTCTGAGTTTGTTTCTCAAGTACTTTGACATCTTAATCTCACAAGATATGGCACTGATATTTCTGCTTCTTTCCAGGAAATGTGATATTTTTTGAATCTATGATAGTTTATCTTGCAGCATGTATTGTGTAATCGTCTGTCTATTCTTGTTTTTTGAGGAGGTTGTAGCCGCTATCAAATAATAAATTTTAGTCAATTACGTATACAAAGTGTGGGTTAACACGGTTTTTTTATGTCAACTGTAATTCACAGAAGCAATGTTCGTTACTGTTATAAAGTACAAAATGTTTTACTTGCGTGTTGGTTGTAAAAATCTTTAGTGGATAAATTAAAAATCTATAAATTTTTAGAAGTTCTAATTATCTAATTGTATGAATTAAAATTCAATTAAATTTTCTTATTCTGTATTTTTTTTGAAAATATCTAAAACAAATATTATTTTCACAATTTTCAAAATTATTATGACTTTTAATTCAAAAATGGCAATTATCTTGTAAAAAAAATAGGAAATGAAATTAAGAAAATAAATGATGAATTATTGATACAATATTGATGTGATGAAAACTTTAAATAAAATCTCAAAAAATAAAAAACCAAATAATCAAATTTTATTTATTCAACTTTTATATGATTAAAAATTTTAAATAATTTCTAACATTTCATTTTATTTTATATTTTGATTTACAAAAGGCTTTAAAAAAATAAACACTCTACTATATAATTAAAATCGATTATATATGTATATTTAAAAGTATTTAATCGTAATATAAAATTTTGACACTAAGGTTACTACATACACAATACACTAACATATATTAAAAGTGGGAAAAAAATTGGGCTATTTTTAATTACTTCGTAGAGTTTAGATCAAGCTAAAACACATCAACTTTTTATTCAGAAATGCGAATTGTCATTTACAGTAAATAATAACCATTCCAAATCTCCCTTTGCTAATACCAATCACTGAACTTAACTAGATGTAATTCTAAGTTAAGTTTCAAAATGCATGAATCTTGTTTTTGGTTTTTTTTTAATAAGATGTGTATTGAAAAGATCGTAAATCAGTCAACACGAGGGTCGTCTGGGCAGAGTTGGACTTTAACCAACCAAGCAACCACATCTCTGAACTTTGGAATGAGGCATTTAATACGAATTTACAGATTTGTTTAAGTATCCGCATAAGAAATAGAACTTTAGAATTTGTTGATATCCAAACTAAACAGAGGAACCTCTTTTAAATTTTCCAAATCGAACAAGAGCCCTTCGTTATTTTATAAAAGCTAAAACTTTCCCAGCGCATACTTTCAAAACATTTAGGAACGATTTGGCTTCTATTTAGTTTGAGTCATCCACTGTCACTGTCATCTACTGCCTTGTCGACAAAAAACACCTTTGTAAAGTTACTCACATATTTATTCAAGGCTTAGTATAGATGGATAAAAATAACATTAAACAAAAACTGTTATTCCTAAATATTTTTTGGTCCAACACCATTACTTATAAGACTTAGAAAACAGCCGCTCGGAAAAAACAAACAATGACTCAACCATGACCCAAATAAAATATATTAAATGGAATATAGGAAGACTATTCACTGTGAAAAAAACATAGCTAGAATGGCCCCAGAAAGAAATTACCTAGGAAGTCGAAAACAAAATTTGTCTTACAGCATCTGGGTATCGAACAATCAGGGCAGATCGATTATGAAATAAAAAAAAGCGAGATGACACCAAGAGGATGTGAAATGGTATTCTCTATGCACAAAAATATATTAATTTAAAAATTAAATATATTAAATATTTCAAATACAGAAACGACTACACATTTTATATAAAGTTAAGAGCCTCATATATAAAGCATTAAAATGAAAGGTAAGTAGAATAAAAATGTTTACAAGACTTGTGGTATGTGGTACGAAAGAAACTATATTCCATAGTTACCTTAGTACGAGGTTTTTTAAATAAAAGATGTAGAATACTTTATTAAAAAAACTAAGTGTTTTTGGACCAAGTCCCGAGATCACTCGAAAGCTATAAGCTTTCAAAAATAGATGCAGAGAAACTGAAAACTTTTAAACTTAAAGTTCTCAATGCAAATTTATAGAGCCACTGTCTATTAAAAGAAAATTAATAGGGTAGAATGGGGTACATTTGACATTTCTTTTTATGACAACTTTAAACTTAATTTTGATAGTCCTAACCATTTATTTTATAACAATTTTTAGAACATAAATTCTTTAGAATAACAGATTTAAAAATATTATGTATAAAACACACAACACCATGTCAAATGTACCCCATTCTTCTATATATAAATATTCTATACTTTTATAATGTAAAACTAAATGTAGACAACTTTCTCTTCAGCGCATACATCACTATTCATCAACACTAAAAATTTTTTCATTTTCATTTTCATTTTCATTTCTATTTGTTTTGTTTTTTTTTTTATTTTTCTATTTCAATTTTATTTTCATTTTCAAATAAAATGAAATGATTTTTACATTAGTTAAACAAAAAACTAAATAAACGAGGAAGAGTGTAGTAGAGTAGACTGTGTCAACTCTGGGGTACCCATATGACCGTTATATAAACATTATATAATCCGTATAATTACTTTTGAATAATTCAACTTTTTAAATACACAACTTATTAGACGTTCAGTTATGAACAAAAGAACATATAAGTTGGAGGGCAGCTCTTGGAACCTCTTCCACTAAACCGACTATATATTATTCAAACGTTGGCCATTGAAGTTAACTACTATTTACAAAATTTCAAACGACCAGCTTCATTAAGTATAAAGTAATGCTCATTTGAAATATGAAGTTGTATGGCAACTCCAAGAATCCGCTGCAGTAGACCAACCAAATTTTGCACAAACTTTGGTCAAAATCTAAACTATTATTAACAAAATTTCAAACACCCAGCTTCATTAGGTATAGAGTAATACTCATATAAAAGAAGAATTTGTATAGCAGCTTTATTTTTCGATTCTGATCCGATCCATACCTTTGAGTTTATATCTACCCCGCTCCTTCTCTGCATCACAAACGTAATGGCAAATTTAATATACTCTTTTGATTTATAATGACACGGGTGTAAAAATATAACAATTCGTCTATATGAAAATGATGAATCTTAAAGATTTATTTTGAATTCTTTTTTTTTTCGGGAAATAAGAAAACAAAATATTTAAAATACAATTCGGAAACATCTGTTGTTTATTTAGTTGAAAGCAATTATTATTGACTAAAATTAAATAAATATTACAACTCTTTAAAACGTAAAAAATTGAAGCATTATGCAGTGAGGGAAAAAGACAACAATCATAAAGAATATTTTGTTTTAAAATGGTACTTAAAATGTATTTAAAAGTAGATTTTGAAATGCGAATTACAACTATCGTATTAAAAGAGCAATTCTTTATTTAACAGGTTCGAAGAATTTCGAAAAAGAAAAGAAACAGTATTTTGCTTTAATTAAAATTAAAAATTAAAGTGTCTTTCAATTTTGAAATATGAATTCTTGATAGTCACATGCATAAATACAAATATATTGCAAGATAAATATAACAAAATTTGCGGAAATTTGGGATAGAAATTAATTTTTAATTTCGAAAATTAAAACCTATTCTCACCTGGTAAAAACTCAATTTGTTTACGTATTTATTTATAAGTATATTGTAGAAAAAATTATTTAATACCTATATAACGCAAGGTTTTGCAACCAACCAATCAAAATATACATATATAAATGATAATATAAATTAGGGAATTTCGAAAAAAGAGAATTTATAAACAAAAATTTGCGGAATGATTGAGAGATTTAGACTTAAGAGATTTTAAAAACCGAGATATTGTACTGTCCCCACCATAACCACTTTTACATTAATCCAGATTTAATTTTAAACAAATGGATTTTTTGGAATTGTGAATTTATGGACTAATGAATTTAGCTGATATACGTCTGAGTGTCACAGTGGTTAGAGTGCAGACCTTTCATTGGAAAGGAGCCGGTTCGATTCCCGGTAAAAGTGAAAAATAAAACTGTTTTGTAATGGACTCTGCTACCATTCATCATTGGATTCAAATTAATGACATAATTAATATATATATATATATATATATTGCAAGATGTACTTGTAAAATAATGGTAGCTTCCACTACCAGTATTATGGATACATATTTTACGGATTGTTTTCCCTAAAGTTTATAAAATATTCGTTTGCGTTTCGATTACAAGTACATTTTTAAAATTTTCCAAGTAGTTAATCATTTGTTGAATAATAAAAAGATATAAACAAATTGTTACTGGTACTTGTAGTTTTTTCAGTACCAGTAACAATACTTAAATTTTACTTAATATTTTTTCCAGTATCAGGACTGGTACTTGACTTGTACTGGTACTTGAAAAACGCCAGCTCTGATACGTATACATATATAGCTTAATCAAATAAATTTTAAATGCTAATGCGATACATACCCTTAGCCAATGTCTATTTTGCTATGATTTTAGTATACTTTTTAATAAAGGGGCAATTTTAAGTACCTGTAGTATATGTGGCTATCGTTTACATATATAGGAATACTAATGTTATAAATATATATACAAAATATACATACGTATAAATTTTTAAAAGTAATTTATTTTTTGATTAAATAGTTAAACAGAATGTAATCAACTAAATAATGATAATCTTGATTTCCCTAAACCTAAATACAAATTTTCCAAAAAATATCTTTATCACTCACCACTGTAAGTCTTAATTTTTTAGATAATATTTTTAATACTAACAAATAATTCCCTGTATCCCTAATCTAGTACTTCTTATACATTTTTGAATTCAAAAAATAAATTTTAAATTTTAAAAATAAATGTAAAAATATGAATGCTATAAAAATCATTTGGGAAATAAAAAATAAATTATACAAATATCTACTACGTATACATTCATTCATATTTTAAGGATTCTTACATATGTTTCCTATATATGTTTATTCCTATTACTAGATACTTTTTTTTTGGATATCTAAAATTTGAATTTAAATAAAAAAATGAAAGTCATACGGTTATAAATTGTATTGGGATTGTAATATTTAAAATATTGAAAAGAGAAGAGTGCCATTCTATTTAAAAGTATATCTAAAAATTTGGTTTCTGGTTCCAAAGGCAAAGTCAAACTATGGACATCGGATTAGGTTAAAAATTTTTTTCTTCCTAAAAATTAAATTAATTCCATCGAAATCACAGTTTTAAAGCATATTTCATAATCTATCATAATCTAACAATCCATAATATAATTCAACTGCCTTGATCCCTCCACATCCTTATTTTCGAAATTTCACTGTACATTTGTATCACCATCAGGTCCCACCCTAAAGTTAGATTTGAAAAGGGGTGTGGTTTTAGTGTGTTAAAATCGCAAAGAAACATTGTAAAGTCCCAATGAATGGATTCCGAAGCTTTTCACTATCTCTCGTAATAAAAATTAAATAACGTAATGCTTTATCGCGAAACCTAATTTTAATTGATAACTAATAATGGATTTAAAAAATCTTTCTACAATTGCCAAAAATTAATAAGCCAAAAAAATTAAAAAAGAGGGGAAACTACTTTTTTTTGATTAGTGTTGGACTTTAACCTTTTAACCCTAAAACTACACCCTTTTTGATACAAACTTTAGGGAGGAACCTGTAATACAAATGTACAGTTAGGTTACTGAGATAAGATCTTGGAAGCATACTATTATAATATAAACACATAAAATATTTTGGCTCACTTTTATTTTAGTATTCAAATCCGAACCTCTTGTAACTCTTTAGCCACTTTTCCACCCAGTCTTTATGAACTAAACTAGTATTTTTTCAATTTTATTTCACAATTAGTCATTCGACTTTATTCATAGTATACTTCCGCTTTAAAGTACTACCTAAAGATTTTGATGAAAATTTGAGAAGAAAATTTTTGATGAAGAGTGTAGTAGAGCAGACTGTGTCAATTCTTGGAAACCCGTATGACTGTAATAAATACATTATATAATCCGATTAATTACTTATGGCAGAATTTTAAATACATAACTTTTGAGACTTTCAGTTATGTACAAAATAAATTATAAATTGAAAGGCAGCTCTTCGAACCCCTTCCACTACACCGACGAAATTTTTTTCAGACTTTGACCATTAAAGTAAAATAATAATGACCAAAATTCAGACATCCATCTTCATTAGGTATAAAATAATGCTCATATAAAGAAAAGTTGTATGGTGCTACTCGAACTCGTGGAGCAAACCCGCTGGATTTCATTAGCAATAACGGCTATCGCATAAAAACGAATTTGTGAAATTTACAGAATCCTGGCTCCTTTAATTTTTGAATTATTGTGCGGACAGACGGACATACATTGGGATCGATTTACTTTACAGATTACGGATTTTGATCCGATCCATATCTTTGAGTCCCCTCCTCGTCTTAGTATACTCTTTTGACCTATTAGTCATAGAGATTTAAAAAAAACGAAATTCAATAATTCAGAATTTCACTCCTCTCTCAAAATATTCAAATTACGAATACACTACTTATTTAATAAACACTTATTAACTATCTAATTAAATCTATATTCTATCTATCCTTTATTCTTTTCTGGAACACTCATTTCACTCAAATTCACGTATTGCATAACTGATAGTAAAAAAAAAATAAATCCAAAATTATATTTTTTTACCAGACAATATGGCACCAAATTCTCGATAATTTTCTTACACAATGTACTTTTATAAAAATAAAAATTCACATATACACAAACACATTAAATCTGAATCAATCCTTACATACATTTGAATCAAAATAGAAAAAAAAAATCCTTTAAAAAAAAAAAACAACAACAACAAAAAATTTTGAAATCCTGCAGGATATTTCAACTGAATGAAAAATTTTCTTATTCAAAATCCAAAAGAATTCCAAAAAAAAAAAATTTTCTTAAATTTAAAAATAAAAATTTACATTTAAAACAACAACTACAACTGAGTTAAAAAAAAAAAATAAATAACAAAATAATAAAAAATTTAAGGATGCACACACCAATATGTTGTAAAGATATCCTTAAAATTTTATTCAAGTGGCAGATATTTTGGGTAACTGGAAGGTGGACGAGTGGTAATTTTTTCTATTTAGTATTTAGAAATTGCCGAGGTGCTGCTTTAGGAATTCTTTGTTTTTACTTCAATTCAAATCATATCAAACATCTTTTACTACAACTAAGTATATATGTATTTACACCATATACATATATACATAAGTATTTTTATTTTGTACTAGTATTATATCAATTAACATGTGCTTCGTATTAAATTTCAATGAAAAAGTATAGATATTTTTTACTTTAGTTTTTTTTCAGGATCTTTTACAGTTAGGCTGTAAAAATAATTAAAAAAAAAAAAATAACAAATTATTTAAAATAATAAATAATTATATATATATGTATATATTGTATTCATTTGTTACATTTTTAAAAGAAAACAGTGTTTTTTCATTCAAATTTTAAATGGATCAAATTTCTTTTGAGTAAAAATTTTTGAAAAATTTTTCAATTTGTGGTGGCATTTTAATGACAAAAACGATAACAAATAAAGATATATATATATATATATATAATATAAAATTGAGACTTTCCTAAATAAAGTTTCCTAAATTTTTTTTAATTTACAAACAATGAAGTCATTGTAAATTTGTGTACATTTGTTGGAAGTGAAAACGTTTATGACACATACTTAAAATATTTGTAGATAACTGTAAATGGAAAATGTTTTTTACTATGTCTATTTTTCTATGTTCATTACTACCCCCCTTTGGGAGCAGTACGTCCTACGCACAATGAGTGTAGCCAACGAAGTTGTTGAATACTACTTTAAAAGTTAAATATATGAAAAATATACAATACAAATGTACACAACGAAAGTAAGAACAAAGTTTCAACACAACCTTGACGCAAAAGTTTAACAGCTTTAAATTTCTACGCTTGTTTGACAGCTAATTGTTTATGTTTTATTAGCACCTTATATATTTATTATTTTATTACTAATTAGCTTAAAATTAGAGAATATATAGTATTATAAAAATTAAAAAATTAAATTTATTTATCATATAAAATAATAAAATCAAAAAACATAAAATAAAATTTTAACTTTACTTTCAGTTTACTAATTAAAAAAATTAATTATGTTTTTATTTATTTAATTTGTTTACATTAAATGTCACATTAACGCTTTTGACATTTTTTTATTGTGATTGAAAAAATTGATAGGTATGTTTTTTGACAATTTCAATTTCGATGATGCGTCATGGCTACGCTCATTGTACCCAAGGCAGGCTTTTTATTAACTTTTGTCTACCTAGTGCTTTTACTTTCATTTGTGACTATTTAGTTGTATTATATCTTGCTTGCTACACTGTTCTGTGTCATGTATTCTGAGTATTCTACGTCCACTAACATTTCTCTTCCAAAGCCTGTCTAACAATTCAATTTGGAGGAAGAATATCAGTAATTTTGGAAATTATAAATTTATACTGACTAAAACCGATTCTTATTTGTTTTTTTAATAAAAGACACAGAGATATGATTTCAGTATATCAACCCAATTACATAATAACTCACGGATGAAGTTCTAAAAATTTCATTTAAATATTAGGACAAATCTAAAATTTTAGGAAATAGGAGTTGTCTTCGAAGCAATTTCAACACTACAAATGCCTACTGATGAGTCTAGTATTTTTGGAAAGACAAAACACACCTCACATATTTCTAATATTAAAATGTGGTATCAAACCAAATAAATTTAAATATTATTTTCAATCTAACAATATTTTGGAATAATCTTAAAGTTAACTTCTTTATTAGAATATGATAAAGTCTCCTATAGATAACATTGGTAACTATATAGAACAGCAAAAGTACAATATTGTATGAGACATAATGGATGAATAAATTTTCATCCAGGTCAGTATCAAGGTTTGAAAATAAACGATATGGGTCAGTTAAGTTAAAAAGATTTCAATTTGAAATGTTTGGCTAACTTAGTTGCAAAAATTCGAATATTAAATGTCAAATGTTAAGTGTCAAATGTAAAATGTCAAAAGTTAAATCAGCATTTTATATTGGTTTATGGAAGTTTTGTTTATTGAAAAAGTAAAATTTTAACATATTTTATTTATATGTAGATATATATATGTATGTTGTATATGTTGGTTTTATGTGTTATGCTTTAAAATTATCAGATTCTTTTGACATTTAACATTTTTTTCAAAACAAAAAAAAAAATTATATGATGGTTCGGTGGTAGGTTGAACGGTGTATGGTAAGGTTTGTAAACATGTCCGCGTACCAAATTGAAAACCTAGTCCTCCATGTGTGGCCTACATTATAAAGGAAATCTTGATCCTGAATGGAAAGAAAAAAACACAGCTAATATAAAATTTAAGTATCGTATTAGTACATAGCATATACATTGTAAAAAATTTATTCACAAACCTCCTATAATTATCAAGTACAACTATATTTATGTATCAATTATATTTTTAATATATATATATATATATATATATATATATTTGTTTTAGTTTAAAATTTCACTCAATATTAAATTTAAAAAGTAAAAGTATTTTCTTAAATAGAAATTTAAGGCCTAATAAAAACAACAGCAGACAGATTGTCTCCATTTTCAATAGTTTTAATTGCCTCTTCTTTAAAATCTTTTCATTCTTATGGTTTCATTCTAATTTCGGTTAGAATTTTTTATTTTCCAGTTCTAGTTTTCTTTTTATAATTAGTTTAATATATATATAGGTAAAATATATAATTTATTGCAAGGATTAGGAGTAAAATTTTGATCCTTAAAAATAATATAATGTTAAAATTATAATTGCAGCTGGTTTTTTTCTAAACTGACCAATTTTTAAGTTAAAAACCTAAGAAATATGATTAAATTGAAATTAATTTATCAAATCTTGGAAAAATATAAAAATTGCTATAAAAATTTTTTAGGAATTAAAATAAAAAATTTTCAAATTAATTATTAATCTGATAAAATAATAAGAAGCTTATATAAGAATCGTAATAAGAAATTATATAACCTTTTTATTGCCAGATAAACCAATCTGTTAGTGCAATTTTTTAAGAGAGACTGTGGAAAACTTTAAAAATCCACCAGAACTGTACGGTGTACCTTTGAGTTGTGTGAAACTTTAACATAACATACTAAAACCACATTCCTTTTTCAACCAAACTTTGGGCTGAGGCCTGATGGTGATATAACAAGGACAATAATGTGAAAGAATTTAGGGATTGAGTTTAGAATATTTTGGATTGGTAGGTTGTGGGGCATGGGGTAAATTTAATTGAACATTTTAAAGAAAGATGTTAGTGTTCTTCTTAAATTTATCTAAAACATACACATATAGGATAATGTACACATATACGTACTCAGGTACAACCGAACTACCCGAAATTTTTGAATATATGGAGAGGATTTTGCAATTAAATGTGGGCCCAGATACAATATTGAATCCAAGTATCAAATTATAGAAAAATCGTATAATTGTGGGGAGCGCCACGAAATCCCAAATGCCAAAAACCCAAATTAAATAAAAATCCCAAATTTCAAAATCCCAAAATACAAAAATCCTAAATTTTAAAATCCAAAATTTTAAAATCCCAAATTGCAAAATTTCAATTTTTAGTTAGTTATAAAATCAAGGTTATATCTTTTTCCAAAATATTTTTATATGTATGTGCATGGATATTTGAGATTGAGAATCAGATAAGATTTTAGAATTGCTTACAAAATCATAGTTATGCGCCTTTTACAGAATGTATGTGTTTATGCATAACAGTTTATGCAAGATTCAGAATTAGGAGGAACTTTTGGAGTTGAATTTAAAAGTAGTGTTATTGCTTTTTCCAGAATATTTATATTACGTTTATGGGAGATTATGAGTTAGTAGAGATCTTAGAGTTAGTTAAAAAATCAGGGTTTTTAGCAGGGGTTTGGGACGGCAGCCCCACTATTGGAAGTTCTTTATTATTGAAAATATACATTAATATAAAAAATATCTAGGAGGAGTCTTATAGATGGTTACAAAACGAATTATGATAACCATAGGTGGTTTGGCATTTTGGGATTTTGGTATTTGGGATTTTGAAATTTTGGGATTTTGAATTTTGGGATTTTTTATTTGGGATTTTTCATTTGAGATTTTGTCCCCAACCCATAATTGTGAATTAAATAAAAGGTTTTATTTTGCCATACGTCAGATATACAGAGTGATTCATTAATGAGTACATTTACATAATATCAATTTACATAAAATAATGTGGCGGCAAAACATTTGTTTGGGAGCAAAATTGGGGATGTATGACACGAGATTAGGAAGATTGGAGTACGTAATTTTTTAGACTTAACAAGTTAAAGAATTTAAAGTGAATTAAAGCAGATTATGCAACAATCTCATATCTAAATATAAGTAAATTTTATATTACATAGTATTTTACTTAAATAATTACTATATGACTATATCTAATATATAGTTTTATATGTTAATGTTTTTTATCTAATAAATATAAATACCGCAGATAATTCTGGAAAATTTACAAGTATATAGATTCAAAGTTAAAATGTATAAAATTACAATTTGTCACAGTGTATTACAAAAATTTCTCACAGTTTTTTTTACATAAGTGTTCTTTTGTGGAGGATCTCCCTGTATTTTTCTTTTTAATGAATAAAGATAGGATATACATTTACAATCAATTTGAAAATTCAACAAATTATTTATCTATATAAAATTAAATTTATATTTGATATACACTCATATTAAATTTATTTTTTTTTTATATAAAACCGACATTTTTTAAGTAAAATTTTGAGGTTTTATAGGTACGGTACCTAAAATATAAAAACAGAAGAAGAACATCTTATAAATGTTCGTTCCAATTGAATTATAGTATCTTAAGTAGCATCTTTCAATAACTTAACAACACAGGGCGTAACACAGAAAATTATATTTCACTTTGGTTTTTTTTGGTTTTTTAAATAATAACCGATCCATTCAACTATGAAATTTTTATATAGTAATTAATAATTATTAAATGTTTATTCACACATTCTTCTGTTTTTTTTTTTTTTGTACGATCTTTAAAATTATAAGTGTGTTACATTTAAAATTATGTAAATTTGGTTTTTTTTTAAATATAAAAGGTACGCTGGATATCTTTCAAAAATTATCCCTTAAATTAATAAAAGGGATAACAAATTTTGAAAATATCATAAAAATGATATACTTTTAAATACATCTGCCTTTGGTCAGTGATTGATCTTTTAATACTCTATGTAATCCATTCATATTTTAAAACCATGAAAAAGCTAAAATGGCAATTAAATAGTATCGAATTACCTGTACATTTTAAACGGGCTGGTTACTCAAGGATAATTGTAAATTATTTTCGCTATAAAAAATCCAATTTTCTACCACACCTCTACTTAACGTATAAGTGAAATCTGGATTTTCTTAATATAATATAAAATTATTACAATTCAATTTCTAAATATAAAGTATGTAATATTTACAAGTACAGGGAGGTTCGTTTTGGGTCTTCAATATCTATATGATTTTCGAAATCCTTAAATATATATAGGATTTTGAAATTCCTTTAAATACCTCAAAGGCCAACTCTATAATTCCATCTATAGTTATTATCACTTATTCAAATATAGTTATTATAACACTGTTGAGAGATCAGCTGATGTCACCTCAACTATGGTAAGAAATGAACGAATCAAATTTTCAAGTTCTTTAAATAATCACCTTTCAATAATTCAACAGTGGAGAATCAATCTATCTCCTATATTAGATGATCTCTATATTTCATAGTTCTTTCCAATTTTTAGCACATTTTCAAAAAATTTTGTAAAAATGTGCCTATATAGCTTCACTCTGTGCGTCCGTCCGTCCGTCCGTATGTTTACAAAACTTTTACACCGTTTGAAATAGAGTAAAGAAATTTTAACCACGGGTCGATATTACAAAAAAAATAATTTCGTAGAAGAACTTTTTTCTGTAGCCCCACCCGTTACAGAGCTACAGCCCCCTAAACTTGAAAAAAGCCCTATTTTTAAATAGTTATAACAAAAGTTCTGTTGAGTGTATTTTCAATCTGAAAACGGCAAAAGATAGCTGGTTTTATAAACTTTATAAGTTTTTAAAAGGCAAATGTTTAGGGTTGCCATACGGTACTAAAATTTACAATTATGCAAAACTCAATTTTTGCAAAATTTTTGGCCACATATATCTTCTAAACGGTACTATCTAGGGTTTTGAAATTTTGAGAGAAGTTAGGTCCACCAAAATCAGTAGGAGTCGGTTAACAAAATTTTTTGGTCGAGTCCTCTGTTTGGGAGTTATAAGGGGTTTAGATGAAGTTAGGTCTTTTAGAAATTTGACAACCTCCTCATTGAAGGGCTATTAGAACTTTAAAATAAAATATTTACTGTTTTTATAAGTAAGCAGTAACTTAGTCACCAACGTATATATTTCCTTAATTAAATGTTAATTTTGAAGCTTCAACATTATATTCCGATCAAATACTTAGTATGAAACACTATATTATTTTGAAAATGTGCTTTTTTAAAAACCCTTGGTTTTTTTTTCATCACTTGTTCCTTTTATTTTATAATATTATAAGTTAACGTAATTTTAAACTTAACTTGTTTATTTTGATTTTAATCTTTCTTTTTTTTAATTTTTTAATTTTAATTATTCTAATTCTTAAATTAATAAGCATAATTTAATATTGTAATACTTTCTAGAATAAACCCAATAACACTTTAATTCTACAATTATAGACTAAAAGTGGTTCTGAAATAAAATGCTCTATTTTTAATTTTTAACGATTTCAGTTGTACAAATTGAGTATTTATTTTGGATTAAAAGGTGAATTGAAAACTCAAGATCTAAGCACTATCACTTAATACCTTGCAACAGCATAACTTGGTTGATATGCCAGAGCGACCTCTACATGAGCTATAATCAACATAGTTTTTTGTTTAAGTCAAAATTTTTATGATTGAATTGTTTTGAATTTTAAAATTTTAAGGGTTTTGTAAACTGAACGGATTCCTATAACGGGATTAATTATAATGTATTGTTAATGTCCTTCATATGGCTTGACATACTGGAAGAAATATAAAGTTAATAAACAAACTATGCAAATTTGAATGATCAGTCAAAAATTAAACAAAATTCAAATTATAATAATTATAACCTAAGATTAAATTTGAGTTTATACATATATAACTATATAAACACATATGCCTACATATTGTATGTTTAAAACTAAAATATATATGAAAAAGCTATTATAGGATCGATTTTAACACACCCTTCAACTCTACTACTTTATTAATATATTTTCCTTGCAATTTCTCTCCCTCAAAGCTATAAAGCCTGTATACGATATATATATGTATATAAAGTTTTTTTAATTACTGTTCACTAATAAGACTGTCTACACCACAAGTAAATGTTAGACAAAGGGGACATATTATATTTATATATTCTTCTTATTATTAGAATTGAACTTAATGATTTTCGTATACAATTTAAACATGAGATAATACTAGGCCTTATAACATGTAGAAACGTCTTAGATTTTCAATAGATACAATTCTGATGTATTTTCCTTATGAAATGGCATAATGTAACCTTTCATTTACATGGATCGGGTATATTAAAATTGCTCCTCCGTTTGTAACGCATTGATCTAGACGAGTCAGATATGTGTCAGCACGATAACTCAAAAACTAAAAGGGCTTGAGTTTTGAAATTCACACAAAGTCATTTTTAGACAATTTCTAGGTTCCCTATTGTTTTGGTTAAAATCGGACCAAGTCTTCGGGAAGCTGCCATACAACTTTTTTGCACCAATATGAATTTCCTCAAAACTAATTTTACTAAGAGGATGAAAATTACACACGGTTAGTTATATAATGAATCTATGAAGTTTCTATATATGTATTCAAAATTTTACCGCTTCATTTTCGGGACATGTACGGGTATCTAACAGTTCACAAGGACAACTTTAATCTTCCTCTTTTTTTTTTAATTTTTAAATTGTATCATCGCTAAGGGAAAATCCGTTATATTTACGAAATACTTCAATGATAAAGGACCCCCTTATAAATTATAATATTAAACTTTTATATGATTAAATTCAAAACTATCTATAAAAACTCTTCAGAAAATTCCTTTACTATTTTTATCTAAGAATTATTAGACACATTAATGGCTACATATATGAAATATTTATATAATATTAAACTTATAATAATTACCTCTATTTGTTTTATTTATTGCTGATTGTTGTAAACTTTTCAAATGTTTTTGATAAATTTTCTTTTGTTCTATAAATGCCGTTAATGTTTGTTTATTTAATCTTAATAAAGAATCATTATTATCATCTTGTAGTCCATTTGTACAACTCGTATTACCAGGAATAATATTATTATTATTATTTAAATAATTTTCTGCTGATTGTTGTCTTCTTAAAGCAACTTGTGCTGCCATTACTCTTTGTCTTTCAACAACCAATTGACATTGAGGACATTGACATTCTCTCCATCGGCATAATTTCTTATGACCTTTTAAACACGATATAACACCATGATTACGACATCTAGCACATTTTGGTGTTCTTAATAAACGACGTTCTTTTATTGTTGATTTTATATTATGATTTTTCATATTATTTTCATATGATGATGATGATGATAATGATGATTGAACATTTGATAACATATTCAAGGATTTATAATATAAACAATGATGATTATTATTTTCCAATGATAAGAAATTTTCTTTAATTTTTTATGATAATAATTCTGATGTTGTGGTTGTTTTTGTTAATGGTAATAATGATAATGATGATAATGATGTTTGTGGTATTACAGATAAAAATTCTTCATCTGATATTGATGTAAAACACCTTGATAATCTTAAATAATACAAAAAAAAAACCATGTATGTACCTTTAAAAACTAATAAATATTAAACATGTTTTAAATTAAATAATAATTGGCAATATAAAATATGTAAGTACTTAATTAAAAGGATTCGATTATTCACAATACCAATACTAGACAAAAGTCCAGTATACGGCGTACCAAACAACTTAAAATATTAATTTAAATCACAAGGCTAGACCTTCTCTCAAATGATTTTTGTAGAAGCTGCAAAGACATACTACGCTTTTTAAAAAGCTCCAACTAGTTTAATTTAAAAGAATAAGATCCAGGGATATCACAACGAACCTAAACTGGCCTAAGTGTGCTCGCAGCAGCCCCGTCTACCTACCTACCTACTTAGTAAAAAATTTTAATTATATGTATAACAAATAGTGCAACAATGTTGTAGAACTTTTCAATATCAGACAGTGATAATAAAAGAATTAATACTAACAGTTTTACACAAGGTCATCCTCTAGACAATATACTCAATACAAGTGTTAGCTTGTTATAGAGACATTTTTTTAAACTCTTATTAGATGAATAGATTTATTTTTTAAATATTTATTTATTAAAATAATTAAAGATTTAAACAAAGGGTGGTATGTTTATTATAACTCGGCGGCTTTGAAAATATATTATATACATATAGAAGGAGAATAATGAAACAAAAATTCTACGCAATGTTCTGTCATAAAAAAAAAATTTTTTTTTAAATACCTAACCTAAGACTGTACATTATTATTTTATACAAAAATGACTAAAAAATATTTAACATTTCAATTTTAAAGATATACTAGAAGATGAAAACCAATTGACATAATAATGTCACCTAATAGAGGAAGTTTTAAAGTTTATTCTTAATAAAAATGTCGACTTACCAATTTGAAAAAAAACCCTAGAACAAAGGTTCATAAATGCATATAACGAAATTAAAATAATCCAATTTTATTGTATCGAAATCGAAAAAATATACAGATCAAATCAAAACTATTTAATATATTTTAGAATTCCATGCCCGCAATAGGATAATTATTTTTTTTTACTAAATTTTAAACAAATAACATGAGGTCTAATGAGACTTTTATATTATGTACATATATTAATCAAATTCAGTTTATCTTCTGGATGATGCAGAAGAATTACACCATAATCCTTACATATATTGAGTTGTCTTATACTAATTTTCTAAATAAGAATTTATCACTAGGTGCGCAATATTCATATGCAATTTATCACATTTTCTACCTTCTAATCATCTATATTAAATTCTGAATATCTAAAATAAAGAAAAGTACCACTGCAAGGCCATAACTAGTCCTGTATGATTTTTACCGTGTGAAAAATTAAAAATTTATTTCGAAGTAAGGCAAACTAACGTATTTGTTGCTTTTATATTTATTATTTACCTATCTTATTATATTATTGGATTATTGATAATCATAATTAAGGTTTTTGTAATTTATTTGATGAATTAAGTTGTTAAATCGGCATTGAACCTGCGTTTTAATATATATTATAATTTTTAATTATACATAATTACCTTTCTTAGAGTTTATTAAATAAATTTAAAAAAAAATTTTTATTCACAATTTCTTTCGTTATTTTAAATTATTAACGTTTTTTTCAACTTCATTACGACTTTATTAAACAATTTTTCACTTTACAAAATAGTTTTTTATTATCTTAATAGTTTTCATTAAAGATATGTACGTTCATAAATATAAAATTAAACTAAAGAATTGAAAATATTGGCATATTGTAGTTCCTTCTTTCTTTTTCTTAAATTTATCAAAAAATTTCAAAGATTTTCTAAAAATAGATATTAAATTTTCAACGAATACAATGCTAAGACACTTGGAATAAAACTCTATGTTTATGTTTATTTTTTCAACCAACTCAATGTTTTCAATTGGCTAGCCTTATACATCAAATAGGAGGAGCCAAATTATAAGATCTTCACTGATCTGATGAAATAAATAGTTATATTAATGTCTTAATTAGAATATTTACTGTTGATTTACTTTTTACAAGATTTATTGATTTCCTAATATCTTTATATTAATTTTACAAATTTTATTCCTTCTGAGTCATTTACTCTCTTTTGTTAACCATAATATTCAAAATTATTAAGTTTAAAAGTTAAGAATTAGGAGTTTTTTTCAAAGATATCAATTAGATTTCATGTATTTTAGAGTTGGGGTAAAAAATATCTACGGTTTTAGATTTTCTATATAAAAACAATAACTTCTTTATTACATAATTTTGGGTGCATTTTATTTGTTAATGAAATTTAAATAAAATATATAAGGTAATATAATAATTAGCGCACAAAAACTCGTATTTAATTTTTATAAGTAACCATGTATAAAACTACTAATAAGAATATTAAATCTCATGGTGCTTCCACCTCTAAATCATGGGTCATTTATTTTAATTCGACTAATAAAACAATTTTAAGAATTCAAAATAGTATTCTTTATACAGTACAGAATGTTTATTATCAACCGTATCTTCAGGTTAGATTCAGGCCTACAAAATTACAAAAAAAAATATAATATAAATACAACATCTAATAAAAAAATTATGAAATGACTAATGCGATGAAATAACAAATAATTAACTGAAAGTAATTAAACCTAACCCTAAAGGATAAACATATGTAATCAATTTAACACGAAGAGGATCAATAGTTCTAACCCGACTATGAATATACCATACAAATAATATTCACAAAAACCTATTTTAGAATTTATTTCTTAGTCCAATCTACTAATATGGAGAAGCCTTGACAGCGAAACATATTCTAATACAAAAGGACTACAAGAAAAAAAAAAACCAAAATATGTATTATCAAATTCAAAACTTATTGATTTATTAACAAAAAAAAAACGAAAAAACAATTATTTTATTATTATAAAATTAATTATTATTATAGAACAAATAAATTTTATGTGCGAAAGGAAATCCTATAAACTTAATTAATTTGAACTTAGTAATCCTCCTATTAACAAGGTAAGCTACTTTGAAAAGCTGCAAGCAATGGTGACACTAAAATAAAATATTTTATTTAGCTATAAAATATTTATTTAGAAAAAATAGAAATACTTACGAAAATCTTTTTGATTCCAATAAACTTCATTATTTAAACTTTTAGCTAAATAAGTATGGCATTTAACATAAGTTCCTTCAATTGATTTTATATCATCAACCATATCATTCAAACCTATATATTCATTAAAATTATTAGTATTATCAAATTCATCAATATTGAAATCATAATCTATAGTTTTAACACATATTTTCCACTGTTCTCTTATAACAAAAGTTAAATTAAATAATTGTTCAATACCAGCTTTAACCGTTTCGAATTGTGATGATAATAAACATTGTTCATAAATTGTTTTTACGTATGATTTATGAATATATTTTAATTCAGCTAAATTACTACAATTATTAATTTTTTTATCTAATTGTTTATTCATTGATTGTAATACTGCAGTCATAATATGAGAATGAACACAGTGTAAACAATAAAGCATCCATAAACGTAATTGCTCTAACTGACGCATATTCAAATCAATTAAACGAAAATTAGCATATGGTGGACGATTTTTATCTGCTCGAGCAAATCTTAAATTTTCTAATGTCCATATTGACCACTTTAGTTTTAAAAGGAAATGAAAAACTAAAACCAAAATTAAAATATATTAATACTATTGGATAAATTTCTAAATCAAAAATTAAAATTTACATTGAATAAAAGTCATAATTTATAAATTATCAATTAATTACATTTTATATTACATAATATTTTTCAAACAGTAATTTACCATCATTATAATCCCTAATGTTTTCTTCAGTAATAACGTTCTTTAATTCCTTTCGCACATTATAAATAACATTAATTTCATCAATGGCATCACAAACCTTAAATTTAAAAATTGATATGATAACTAATTTATTTATTTGAAGTTTTAACCTTTGTAGTTCTACAATTTAATTGTGAACCAATATCAACTTTAAAAAGTAATGACATTTCTGGAAATTTGGATGTTAAAATATCATCAAGCTGAACTGTTAAAGCAAATGGATTAGCCCATAATTTTTCAAGTTCAATCTACATCCAAACAAAAAGGTATAATAAGTTAGATGTTAAAACAAAAAATTATAAAATAATAAACTTACGTCAGTAAAAGTTTTCTGATAAAAAATTTGCATTAAATCTCCTGCTTCTAATAACAATACTTGCCTAATATTTTGTAAATGTTTTCCAATTTTAAAATCCTCACGGTACATTTTCATTACAAAACTGTTTGTAAATGAAACACGGTAGGAAAGTATTTTAGATATTGAATTTAAAATTATCTCTTCTAATGGTATTATAATTTGTGACGTGTTATTCAATTTTTGTAATAAGATTGAAGCATTTGATAATTTTGAAGATTTATTTTCTTCATTATTCGAATCATTTACTTTCAAGTAATCTGTATTTAAACTAAAATTACAAGAAAATGCCATTATTAAAAATTCATCATTTGCTCCAACACATTGTGTTAAAAAATTTTTATTCGAATATTTCTCAATTAATTCTATACTCCCTGATGAATTTTCATTTAAATTTTTTTCTCTCTCATACTGACATAAAGCTTCACAGGTTTCTCTAGATAAACCACTTTTGAAAGATGTTTCACTATCATTTATATTTAAACCTGAATCATTTTTTTCTATTGAAATTCCATTTTCATTTATAGATTTTTCGAAATTATTTAATTCATCAAGTATACTGTCATCATTTGTTTTAAAATTCCTCATAGAGGATATAACATCATCAAAAAATCGATCAAATAAACTATCTTCGAAATTACTTGCATTTCTTAAGTAATTTATTTTATCAATTTCATATAAAAAATTTAATGTGTATCCTGCTTCTACAGCATGATTTATTATTAATTGAATAAAAGTACAATCCTTTATTCTAACAGATATATTTGCTGGTACATAAAATGATTTCTCCTTTGATTTTTCAAATAATCGAATATTGAAATTTTCTTGTTCGTCATTATAACTATAATTGCAAAATTTTATTTTTTTAAAAATATGAAATAAAATGTAGAAATATACTTTTCAACAACAAATTCATTTCGCCAATCGTCTAACGTTCCTTCACCCCATAAATTATTCATAATATCACAAAATGTTCTGCAACTATACATAAATAACGTTATAGCCATATTTGAAGTTTCTATATCTTTTGATGTTCGAAAACAATACATTAAGGAGGATAGCAAATAAGCAGAATTTATATGAGCTAAAATATTAATAAAATAACACCAATTATTTGTATAAAATTTAATTTTATTACCTGGATATTTATCAAATTCTAAAATAACATTTTCATGAATTGTGTATATTTTTTCCAAATATTTGAAAACATTATCTAATTGATTACGTATTTGTATTATTGTTGTAATAGTTGCTGGCAATTGATCTTTAACATATTGTTCGACTTGTAAAACTTTTTCATAATACGGTTCAAGTAAATTCTTTAAGCATGATGCATAACATTCATAGCTTTTGGGTGGTAAATTATTTTTATAGCAATACACCAATTTAATAAATTCCCGTAATTTTAATTGACGTTTTATTGTTGGTAAAAAAGAAAATTGAAGAAACAATTTGAGACCATCCTTGAATAAAAAATAATCAAATTATAGTTAACAAATTTATAAAATTAATATTATTTATCAAGTATTTACCACTGTAACACTAGGTATTGTAACATTTTTCCTTATAACGATATTTCCCACTTCATCAACAATAAAAAATTTACAGGTTTGTGGACAGTATAACATCCAAAAAATTTCTCTCATCAAACGATATTCACTTTCCGTTGAAATATTTTCTAATTTAAAATAATTATTACAATTTTCCACTATATATTGATTCCAAAGTTGAGCAAAATTTGCGTTTTCTAAAACACTATTAATTTTGTATTCTGACTTAAAATTCATCCACCAAGAATTTTGACAATTTTGGAATAATAAATTTTTACTTTGACTACCATCAAATAAAACATAATTTTTTGCTTTTTCGGGTGGACTTAATTGAACACCTGGTATGATTTCAACTGGCAGTGGAGAACCATTCATTTTTTCTGATTTGATTATAATTTCACTGTTTTTACTATAAGATTGTTCATTATCAGAATCGGACCAATCCTACAAAAAAACATTTTAATATTCTTATAACAATTTAATTAAATTCAATATTAATACACTTAATTCTGAATTTGATTCTCCAACATGTAGTTCAGGATCTGTTGGTATCAGATCTTCTTTTAAAATATTTGCCCAATATTCTTGTTCTTTACTTTGTTCTTCATCATAATCTTTAACTATTTCTAAAGAAATTTTACTTTTATTTTCTCTTAAAGCACCAACCGGATTATAAGATAAACAGAATAAAAATTCAACAACAGACCATCCAACATCGGTTTCATAATGATTTTTACAAATTGGATGATTGACAATTCCATCAACTAACTTTTGAAGATGATCACCGTAAATTTTATAGTTACTTACACGAAGTTTTTCTTGCATTCCTTCAATTTTTCGTTTTACATCATGGCTATTCGTACTTAAATTACGATGATTCTTTAATATATGATAGGCAAACTCTTCACAACGTTTAAAATTTTCTTCATTGCTCTAAAAAATATAACAGATGGTTTTAACTACTTGTTTGAAACACTAAACTAAAAATTACCTCAAATTCTGTAAGATGTTTAATCAATTTTGGTATATTTTCATGTATTATTTGTTGCCTTTGTTCAACAGCCGACATTTTTAATTTTTAAAATAATAGTTTTTATAAAAAAATTTTGTTAAAATTTATTACATCGTTCAAAAAATGTATATTTTGATTTTTCAATTCAATAAATATTTGAAATATAAAAATATAACGTCACAGTGTCTTGTAAACTGTTGCAAATTATTAAGGGATGTAAAATTAAAATTTCGATATTTTCATGCACGTTAAGCTAGATGTATACATTGTTAATAGTTTTTTACACAATCTACTTTTCAAGCAATTTAAATGAATTTTTTTTAAATAATTATAAATATTATGTATTTTATAATTTGACTACTTATTTTGTTATTATATTTTAACAAGGAATATATATATGATAAGTTGGATTATTCCAGAATTTAGGATTTAATGTCTTGGCTATAATTATCGTAGGCCGTAGCTTGCCGCATTAAAATTGGAAAATGTCAAAAAACGTAGCTATCAAATTTTTCAAAAGCAATACGAAATGTCGAAAGGGTTAAAGTGACATTTAATGTGAACAAATTAAGTAAATAAACATAATTAATTTTTCAATCAGTGAATTAAAAGTAAAATTAAATTTATTTTATTATAAATGTTTTAATTTTATTATTTTATATGATAAATAAATTTAATTTTTATAATTCGATATTCACAAATTTCAAGATAATAAGTAATGACTGACAAAATATAAATAAATAGCTGTCAAAGTAGCGCAGATTTAAAAGGTGAGTAATTTTTACGTCAAGGCAGCGTTAAAATTTTGTTGCTGCTCCCATTGTCTGCATTTGTATAGTTTTCCATATTTTTAACTTCTTCTGTAGTATTTCAACGTTGCTGGCTGCGCTTATATTGCCCTTTTTTTAAAACATATAATAAAAATTATATAATATTTAATTGGAATGTTGATACTTCCAATGCGTGAATCTTAAATGACGAAAACTCAGAACTAGATATTTTTAATTTTCTGAGGTTAGATTAACATATTTCAAATCCTAAATAAAAATAAAATAAAACAAAAGAAGAGGATATTATTGTGTCGAAAAAATCTTTTTTAAAAATTTTAAAACTTTAAGAAGTACTGCTACTAATAAGAAAGTTTTAAAAGAACTGCAAGAAATTTCATTTGTGACGTCTGGTTTTAGATAAAAAACCAAAATAAATAAAATAGAGGAATAAAATAAAATGAATGATCAAATTTATTAGTACTATAATTTATTGAATTTTTAATAATAAAATAAAGATTACCCTTTTTTAATTAATAAATTATATATAAGTAGTCTTAAAAAATAAGAGCTCTTCAGAATAATTAAATACAATTTAATGAAGATAGATGAAAATAACATTAAAATATTTCAACAGTTCAAAAACAGCTGATTAAACACCGTTAATTTTAGAAATAACTGTCATCCATTTATTGATTTTTTAAAGCAGTTAGTTGAAAAATTTCACCTTGTACTTTTTTAGCATTAAAACACCTAATTGGATAAAGGTGAATTAAATATGTGCCAATTACGTCATTTAATTAAGTTAACGTCTCTAACTGATGATGAAGTTATTTGTCATGAAATATTGCTAATAAAAGGAATAATTGAAAATCGTTGCTCTTCAGATTTAATCACATTGAAAGATATAAAAAAAAATCAGCTATTAAAATATAATTTACCTAAAAATTGTAACTATTTCAAATTTTTAGTACAACTTAATATTGGTTCAAATAGGTATATTTTAAATTATTGTAATTCATCAAAGGATATTCAATTAATTTATGAACCATCAAAATCGCCTTATCAAATTCAACCGCTGTATATTATACACCAAAATCATAGTGGTAATTTCCAAACAAAAGTAGGAGAACCAAATAGTCCATTTGATGCTTGCAAAATAATTGAACTTAATTTAAAATTAGTTCAGAGTTTATTTGCGGAAAAAATTTTGGAAAGTGGTTTGACAAAAAATTCACGAAAAACATTCTCACTGAAACCAAAGTGTTTGGTCTTTCATAGCAAAGAATCTGTAGAAAAAGCTCTACGATCTGATGAGAATGAGTTGTGGAACGATTTAGCATTCGAAATTATCAATTCAGATTTGGGAGAAGATCCTAAAATTAAATTTGTAGCATTTTTAGCTTGTACTCAATATAATGGAAAAAATTTAAATAGTGACACATCTTATGAAAATATTAAAAAACATACAAAAGCAAATCCAGCACTTGGTGGAGGAGGATTAGCGTTATTTGGTTCAGGTTACTTTTATGCTTGGCCCAAGTCTTTTGATGAAATAATTGATTGCTTTAAAAATTATAAAACTATTGATTTGAATTTATATTTAGATGAAAGTAATTACAGGTAATCATCTTTAATTTCATTTATTTCTTAAGTAAATTTTTATAAATTCAATTTAAAATTTTAGAAGGACATATGGTGGATGTTTTGCAACAACACTTGGGGCTATAGCTCATGAAATTGGACATTGTTTTGATTTAGGCCATACGAAAGATGGTATTATGGGCAATGGCTTCGATTATGTCAATCTTGCATTTATAAGTGAAGATCTTACAGAAAATTTACCAGATAGAATTGTTGAAGTTGAAGAGTACAGGGATCAAAGATTGACTAAAATAAAAAAAAGTGAAAATAAATTTTTAGATAAATATCGAGAGCAAAAAAACGGTGGTGATTCTACATTTTTCTCTAAAAATTGTAATATTATTTTGGCATATCATAAGTGGTTTAATTTATTTAATGATATAGAAGAGAAAAATGAAATTTCTTTCATTGAAAAAACAAATACCATAAGATCTTCAAAATACGATATTATATTAATCGAAATCCGAGAAAAATTAAATAGCTTAGTTATTCAGTTTTATGAATTAATGAATAGAAAGCGAAAAGAATTTGAAATTCCCGAACATTTTGCCAAAAAAGAAAAGTATAATATTTTTGTTATAACAGAAAATGGTGATTTAAAACTATTTGAATAAAATTAAATTTGTTTAAATATAGATTTTCAATATAACATTTAATATTAAATGTTTAACTTGCACTAATAATTATTTAAATATATAAGCGCACGAAAACTATATTGTAATGAAGTAATACTTAAACCGGTTACTTATTTAACTTACTATATCTATTTAGAAAACAATATACATACTTGAATTTAAAAGTGTCTAGATTAATATTTAAAACCGAGAACATAATAACTCTAATATTATTAAAGAAAACTGTTATCAACTATTATCGTATCGTATCAATTCTTATCTAATGTCACAGTAGGAGTGACAAGGAATAAAGTCAAAATTGAATTTATATGCTTAAAATATTGTTTATAAAAAATTTTTTTAAATAGTATACTTCATAATGAATTCTGCTCCAAAATTATGTTTTAAAAATCTAAAAGGATTTCAAATAATTGATAATGAAAAAAAAATTGAAACTGAAACATTTTTAGCTGCAGCAGAAGAAATTGTTCAAATTATTGGTAAAAAAAAAAAGTATATACTTAAACTTCAAATTGAAATTAAATTGTGTTATATATTTTATTGCAGAAACTTTTGGGACTTTATTTATACCTGTTTCAAGTGACATGCGCGGTAATATTAAAAAAATAAAGATTGTTTATGAAAATGATACACAAACGTTTGGTTATATTGATCATATTGCAAGTATTGATCCGAAATCAGTTCATTATCATTCAATTGACGCTCTTAAATGGCTTAAAAGGTATTATTTTTCAATTTCAATTATAATTTTAATATCGATTTAATTTGTTTTTTGTAGAGCACTTAATTTAATCTTTATATTTTTTAAAAATATATTAGAAGATCCTAATACATCAGAAAATTTGAAAGAACATTTAAAAGATGCATATGAGAAAACGCTAAAACAACATCATGGCATTATAGTTAAGCAAACCGTCACTGTAAGTAAAATAATACATAAATATAATATTTTTTGTTGTAACAGATTATGAATGTAAGTATTAAGATTTTAATTAAGTTGTCAATATTTTATACAAATTTAAATTTTATTATAACTAATGAATTTTTTTTTTAAACTGGAGTAATTAAAAATTAATTGCATAGAAATCATAAACCTGAATCCAAATAATTTTGTATTAAAGAAATACAGTTACTTTCTTTTCATTTTCTAATATTTTTATAATTTACATAATATATACTGTACACATAATATCGTAAATATTTAAAAAAAAATTCTTTAGATTTAATTAAATATATGTACCTAAATTTGTATTTTCATTTCAGTTTATTTATCGATGGGTGCCAAAGAGAGCAGATTTATTAGGCGTAGGAGATTTGCATGATGAAAATATTAAATCTTTGTCAGAACTATTGAAAATAATGGAAGCAAATTTAAATAGAATTAATTTCTTATTAAACGATTTTCCAATTAAAATTTAAAAACACTCTTTATTTTCAGTACTTAATTTTAGTAATGTTTATTTATTTTTAAACAAGATGTTTTTGTATTTTTGTAAGAAATTTTTTTAAAAAAAAAGTTAGCTAAATAAAATAAAAAACAAAATTTAAGTAAATAAAATTAAAAAAAAAAAACAAGAGTATATGTGGTATATATTTTTACATATTTAGAATTTTTTATAAATTTCTAATTCAGCCTTTAATACATTACAATAGACAAATGAATTATATCCCGGTGTCCGATATTGAAGCAAATTCTATTTTTCTCAAACATTTTGTTTCTCTAAAACAAAACAATTTTTTTTTAGTTTTGTTCCAGCGAAGAGCAAAAAGTTTGATTTGATGAACGAATAAGGTTATCTTTTAAGGGAAAAAATAAAGTACTTTTCGGAACAATTCCGATTCAAAATTTAAATAAAGTTCAAGTCCTCGTAATATAGGACCCAGAAATCCGGCGAACTTGGCTAATAGACCTATTCCTAGATTCTGTAGTAGACACTAAAAGGGCGAAAAAAATTGGGCTTCCAAAAACTGATTAAATTTAAAATAATTAAAAGAAAATATAAACATTAAAAAAAAAAAATAATAAATTTACTAAACCTATACAGTTTTGATAATTACAAGGAAAACAGAAGGGTTATGTTATGACATTATTAAACAAATACATTTTAGCTCTTTCAGATCAGTAGAAAGACTTTAAAAAAAATATTAAAATTTTTAAACAATATACAAATAACTTCCCAAACATTTTAGCACAGAAACATATCATAGCGGATTTATCTGAAATTTTAATTTAATCTAAAAAATAAAAGACCAAAGTCCAAACTCGTATCACTAAGATCTGTGCCTTCTCCTTAACAATTTCCCGACTTTCAAATCAACACAATTTATTAAGATAGGGTAACATGTTAAATAAATGTGTTAAAATACCAGCCAGGTTTAAGCTTTCAATAATTATTAGCTCTGCAATAAATATTTCCATTGTTAAATAATTAAATTACTAATTACCGATAGTTAAATTTATTTGATAGCGCAGTCTTATCCTCAGAGTAAACTCAAACAAAAACATTTGCAAAACATGCTTCCGAACTGTGCAACAACATGTTTCCGAACTGTGACTATGAGTTGAAAAAAAAATTATTACAGCTCAAATTCCATAAAATGTATGTAGTCCCATACCACATTCAATATTTAAAGAAGTTAAGCATAACTTTCAGACAGGATTTCTTCGAATGAAATGAATTCATAGATACATACATATGTGTTTATCAAGCTTATTGTAAAAAAAAGTACGTTTCTCGAGACGAACCATTTTACATCTTCAGTCTTTATCTTGTGTTTTATTTTTGGTATTATACAAAACGCGAATATAATTTTCGAAATATTTTTGAACCGTCTGTTTAACAGCAAGTTATTTTAACGTCAAATAACTTAGAAAATTATTTACTTTTTCAATACTGTTTACTTGCTTTTTGATTGTAGTAAAATATTAGAATATTTAAATTATATAGTAGCACTGAAACATTATTATCAATTTATTTATTTATTTATTAATTACGTACAATTATAAATATTTGCAATTTTGGCACTCTTTGCCAAATAGACATGTGGGCGGCCAGCTGATGGATATTTAATTATAAAATATTTCTATATGTAATTTTTTATTGTTAAATCCTATTTATTGGGTTTACCCAGCCAGGGAACGAATCCGGCAATTATTTTCAAGATAATTAAAGGTTCATTAAAATTAAAGATAGTTTTTACCAGAATTGTGTTAAATTGTGTATAGGTGTGGTCGTAAATGTAAACTTTTTGACGTAAAATATGCCATTTGACATTTATTATGATTTTAAGACCAAACAATTTGCAATCAGTAGACATTCAATTTACAAATAAATTTTTGTGGTCGTAAAAGTAAATTTTTTAGTTTTGCAATGGATATAAAATCAACAGATTGTTTATGTTTTCCACTTTTGAAATGAGTTTCCATCGCTAATCTTGTACAAATTAGTAGTTTTAAGGTAGATGTGTCCCACAACAAACTTTGTGATTCACTTTCAGTTTCACTCATGTTAATTTAAATTTAAATTAATTTACAAAAAAAGATAAATATTTTCTTACTTACATTATTAATCATAAAAATAAAACAACGCTGAACGCTCAAAAAACTGTACGTTACTACTTGGTAAACTGATTGTAAATAAAAAATTTAAGGTGGTGTCGGGAGAATCAATTCAACTTGGTTGATTTTGACATTTTTCAATTCCACACAAAAATTTCCCGGTGTCGGCTAAGTCAATTGAATTAGTTTCAATTAATTGAATCAAGTTGTTTCAATTTTGATTTTTTGACAACAGAAATGTCAGTATTACAAAAATAATTTAAACGAAAAATTTTTTTTAGTTTTTAGACGGTTTATTTTGTGCTGCATTATATTTACTACTAATAATTTTCGCAATGAGTTTTTTGTGGTTGCTTCCATTAGATTGATTAATTTTTCTAATTGTTTCCTGTTGCTGAAACATTTTTTCCTGAAAATAATAAATAAAAATTTTCATATTTATATAAATTATTTATCTTTATTTACCTTTCTAAATTACTCATTTTAATTCTTCTTTAAATTTTTAAACACAAACAACGCCAATAACAGAATAAATTTGCCATAATGTAATTTCAAACACAAAAATGTATTTGAATTTCAAAGTCGACTCAGACGACTTTAAGCAACACAAATTGATTTCCTCGACACCGATAGTTGACTCAAATCGATTTAAGTTGAAAGTCAAAAAAAAATTGATTCTCTCGACACCACCTTTAGTTTGCATAGTTGACGTTTACTTTACACATATTTCACATTTACGACCAGACCAGGTTCAGTTAGCAATGATTTTTTACATAATTTTTGGTCGTAAATTCAAAATATGCATATTGACAGCAAATTTACATTTACGACCATAAGATTAGTTTTTTTATGTAATTATTGTGTTGGTTTTTGTTTTTAGGTTCTTTTCCTTGCAGAATGCTTTGATAATTTCAACATTTTTTCAATTAAAATTTATGAGAAGTTGATATTGTCTCATTCGTTTTCGGAATATAATTACCCAATTATAACAAAATAAAATTACCCACTACCCTGTACTTTTGAAAAATTAAATATACGATGATATGTTGTCAAACAAAATTCATTTCAAAATTCAAAATTCGTTTCTGGTTTACGGTTACGTTTTGAACAATAGATCCAATTCCATTATGAATCTGACTAGGTATTCTAGGATACGATTTTTTTCTTCATTTGAATTTTTACAAATAAAAAAACATTAAGTACTTTTTTCAGATATTTATTAAATAATAGTTAAAATATATAAAGGATTTTATTTTAAATTTTGTAATGTAAACTTTTGTGTGTTTTGTTGTAATTATTCTTCATGTTGATCTTGTCTTAAATAAAGTTGAACATCTTTTCCAGAAATAATAGAATTTTTTCGATTTTTACAAAACTTATAAAAAATTAATACCAAAAATAAAATTATAAGAATAATTGCAACAAAAGTTATAACTTTTGTGTCACAATTCAAATCATTTAAAACTTTCTGAACTTTTTGATTTTCTTCATTTTCCTTGAAACAAATCGCTTCTTTTAAATTAAATACATTAATTTTATTATAAGATATTTCAATAAAATTATCATTCAAATGTTCAATTAAATTATATAAAAATGAACAATTCCATTTATTATTTGTGAAATCAATAATTATTTCATTTTTAAATACATTAATAGACTTATAATCAAAAAAATTTACAATATTATTTGATAAATTTAAATGTTTTAAATTATGAAAACTGTTTAAGAATTTAAAATTAATTTTTTCTCTATTGGAAGATAAATTTAAATTTTCCAATTTATAACTTTTACTTTGTCTATTTATAAATGTTAATGAATTTAATTTATTATTACTTTTATTTAATAATTGTTCATTTTCAAAATTAAAATAATATTTTGGTTTTTCCTTAATTTCAAATAAAAAATGTTTAATATTATTTTCACTTAAGTCCAGTTTTTTTAAAAATTTTAATTTAGAAAAGAAAATTTCATCCAAAAATTCTATTTTATTATCACTTAATATTAAATCCGACAATTCTTTGGCATAATCATAAAAACTATCTGGTATTAAACTTATATTATTGTGTGATAAATCAAGAACTTTCAATTCGTTTGGAAATTTGTCGTGACATTCATCTATGGAAAATGAGATGTCTTCTAAACCACAATTTTTAATTGAAAACTTTTTTACATATGGAAAAACACTAAAAATATTTCGAGGTAAACTCAACATTATACAATTTTCTAAAATTATTGTATCTGATTCGGTTAAATGATTTTGCCATTCAGAAGGTATTTTCCCACAAGGCTTAAGCATTTGAAATTTTGAACAAATAAATAAACCATTTGTGTATTGTATGCAAAAATTTGATTTAAAAGATCCATTAGCATTTGCAATTACAATTAAAAATAAAATACCGTAAAAATTCATTGCACTTTTGTTTGTAAACACTATGTGAATATGTTTATAATTAAAAATTAAAAAAGAGTCCTGCACTCCTGCGTCCTGTAGTCTAGCTAAATTTTACTTAATACACTTTACCTGTGATGCGATACGAAGTTTAATATATATTAATTATCTTTTTTTACTTGAACTGAACTAACTTAACTTAAAACAAGTATCTGTCAACACTTTTGACTTAATATTTTCCAAAATCCTCTAAAAAGTATTGCCATCGCTCATTATGAAAAAGTTTAATTGTTGAATGTAGTAGAATAATTGCAAAAATTATTGGAATGGTATGATTAGAGTCATTGATATGGGTTTAAAATTTATTCAATAATATATCATTGGCACATAGTAATTATCTTTTTAAGCACATACATTACACAGTAAGCACATTACAATAAAATAGATAACATTTGATATGAATTTTTTTAATTAGGTAACTTAATTTTTGTATTTTAGGTAATGTTATATTTCTTTGCTAGCAATATATATGCCGCTTAGGTGTATGTGAAAATAAAAATAAATGAGGATAATTAAAATAGTAAACTTTGTCAACTTTTAGATACCCGCGCGCAAACCCGTTTAAAATAAATAAAAACAAAAATAAGTATATAAGTAAAAAAAAAACTCCACCACAAAATTGCCCTATTAATTTGCTTGCTAATTTTTAATGGTACCTGAGTCGAGCCGAAAACCAGAAAAGTTTTTTCACTTTCACTAGAATTCGAGCCCGAGACTTTCCGCATGAAAGTTTGTCACTCAACCACTGTGCCACACTGCCACCCAGTCATATTATTTTATATAGCGATTTTAATTTTCAATCATCTAGTGTTATTAATTGCAATGCAATGAGATGTACTTTGGTTATTACTTTACTTGCCTTCATTTATTTTCAACTTTGTTCTGGGTTCAAAAATTTGTAGGGAAGCTAATCGAAAATGATGCCCAAACCATTTCACAAAGTGCTTGATCTATTGTATTACTTATCCGGTTTAATTTTCAATCATACTGTATTATTAGTTTTAAAGATATTCAAATTGGTTCTAAAATTTTGTATGACAGCTACTGGAAGTCGTTGTTCGATTAACGAAAAAAAACAAGGAACCTACAAATTGTTTAAAGAAAAACACTTTGTGCAAGTTTTAAAAATTCTAGCTGTTTTTTTTTTAATTATCGTACTGACAGACAGACGGTGAACTTAATCGATGTACATACTTCTCAATTTGTTCCGATTCATACACTGGAGTCAATATTTATCATGTTTAGAACGGTGTATCATAAACACAAGCAATTTTATAACGCCCGTGACTTCTAGTTTACGGACCGGTATAAAAATTCCATGTGTGTAAAGGAGAGAATTATTAAACATTTACCATTTCATTTACATTGGTTCATTTTATTATGTTTATTTATATCTTATCTAGATGTATAATAATAAGAACATAGATATATAAGAAAAAGTGACGGACGGACGGACAGAGTGAAGCTATATAGGCACATTTTTACAAAATTTATAATAATAAAAAATGGAATTGGTGAAATATAATTTAAAATACCTCTTAAAATATAACTCACTTATCCCTCACCTAATATTTATTAACAAGTTCAAATTGTGAGCTGAGATTGTTATAACAATTTCAGTAAGAACTAAAATGCTATATTTCAGTTATGACTTATGATTTTGGGAAAACAAAATTTCCCAATAAATTTTTACACTCTGCTATAAAAATGGCAGCACTGCAACAAATATTTTTATTTGTCTGTCATTTGTTAAAAAATTATAAATTATCAAAAAGTTTAAAAGGGGGTTTCCCGAAAAAAGAAAAAACATTGAAAATAAATTTTACAAAATTCACTGTAAATTTTACTCAAAGTTTTTTTTTATTGAATTTGAATGATATGAGATGTATGTTATGTTTGTGCATTTGCATGTGTAATCAGATATTATATGTACAGAATGAACACCACATTACTATGTTCCATTTTTGATAGCTAAACGATTATATTCTCATGAGAAATGGAGTAAGTATTTAATGAAATCGGACTGGGAATAAAGTACTAGCACTGAAGACAAAATAGTTGTATTCGCAAAATTCAATAAATTTTTAGTGAATTTTACAGGAAACCGCTCGATTTTTATTTTTCATATAGGTACGAGTACAGTGCTGTAAATTTTTTTCCCTCGTTTTTAAAGTTATTATTTATATTTGCTTATACATATGTGAATAATTACGGTACCACACAAGTTAATTAATAATATAGGTATGAATATCATTAATATTTTTTAGAAAGAACAATTATCAAAGGAGTCCCCCCAAGGCTCTATTTTGGGTCCAGACCTTTTCAAAATCTACATTGATGATATTACTCGGTTAAAGCTCAATGGTATGTAGCCTCCAGCTACCTATAAATAGTTTCAACTACTTAAGTTTGGTACTCGACAGGAATTTCAACTGGAATAGTCACATAGAACATATAATAAAAAACATAACGTTGTATATATTCATTTTACGTAGCCTGAGAAACTTTATATCGTCTGAAGCGTTATACACAATCTACTCGGCTGATATCAAATCGCACATCAGCTATCTTAATCCAATTTGGAATAGAGCTCCGAAGGTTTATATGAGCAAGTTGGAGACCTTACACAAAAAGTGCATTCAAATTATTCGCCATCTTCCAATTTTACATCCAACGAGCATGTTATATACTAGTCAGTATACTACTCTGACGAACATCGGTAAACTTGAACTCTACCTTCTTGGCTTTAAAATAATAAATAACCAAATAAAACATAATTTTATTCTTAATAGAAGAATTAAATTATATAACTATAATACGCGTAACAAATCAAACTTTTATTTAACACTATTTAGAACCAATAATCAAATTAATAATTGCTTATTTAATTGTTTAAAGGCATATTATAATGAACTCCCACAAATTTTTAAGACAATTGATAATATTCTGGAATTTAAACATAAGATTAAATGCATGCTGCTAGAAGTCAATTAAAAATTGTAAGTTTTACTTTAAACAACTGTAAATAAATAAATAATAAATTATGTAAATGAAATAAAAAAAAATTTTAATTAAGAATTACCAGAGTGTATACTAATTCAAAAATAAAAAATATTGAATCATCAATTTATGACCAGTTCCAGTTAAATAAATTTAAGTTATTAAATTGTATAGGAAAAGTTGCACTGCTACTATATCAATAAAATTGGAAAGCAAAGTTTGTTCTAGATATATGTACATATACACCATTTAAATAATATACATCCTATTGAGGTAGTCTAGGTTCAGGTCTAAAATTGTTTAGAACCTATCAAAGCATATAGGTAAGAGGTAAGAATGAAAATTACTATTATTTTATTAAACTTCCACATAAATACAAATTAATACAAATATTGTGTTTTATATATTGCATATATTATATTTTTTAATTACATTTATTATAATTTTTAATTAATAATATTATAAATTATCTTGATCTTGATCAACATAAAATTTAATATCACTTTTGGAATTAAAATAACATTTTCGATTTTTTAATAACTTATAAAACAATAATATTGCAATTAATACAATTAAAATAGATCCAATAGTAATCAAAATTTTATCTTTTATATGAAAATTTATATTATTTAATTCTTCCTCGATTTGTTCATATATTTTTTTATTTTTATTATCTTTTAAACACATTGCTTCATTTAAATTTAAAACATTAATTTTATTTAAAGATATTTGAATAAAATTTTCATTTAAATATTCTATAAAATTGTGTAAAAATGAACAATTCCATTCAGTATTTATGTAATCAATAACTATTTCATTTTTAAATACATTAATAGACTTATAATCAAAAAAATTTACAAAATTATTTGATAAATTTAAATGTTTTAAATTATGAAAACTGTTTAAGAATTTAAAATTTACTTTTTCTCTATTTGAAGATAAATTTAAAATTTCCAATTTAAAACTTTTACTATGTCTATTTATAAATGTTAATGAATTTAATTTATTACTTTTATTTAATAATTGTGCATTTTCAAAATTAAAATAATATTTTGGTTTTTCATTAATTTCAAATAAAAAATGTTTAATATTATTTTCACTTAAGTCCAATTTTTTCAAAAATTCTAATTTAATAAAGAAAATTTCATCCAAAAATTCTATTCGATTATCAGTTAGAATTAAATCAGTTAAATTTTTCGCATAATCATAAAAACTTTTTGGTATTAAACTTATATTATTATGTGATAAATCAAGTATTTCTAATTTATTCTTAAATTCATTGTTATATTTTCCAATTGAATAAGAAATATCTTCTAGATTACAATTATTAATTAAAAATTTTTTAACACTATCAAAAGCACCAAAAGTATTTGGCGGTAAATGGCGCATATAACAATTTTTTAATATTATATTATTTGAATGACTTAAAAAGGAATAGCTGTGTGTTAATTCTTGATTTGGATTAGAAATTGTAAAATCTGAACATATACAGGGATTTTCTGTATGTTTAGTACAATAATCTGTTTCAAAAGTTCCTTTAACACATTTTGCAAATCCGATCACACATAAAATACCGATAAACTTCATTATTTTTAAACAAAAAATTGAAAAAAATTGTTCAAATACGTTAAAAGTTTAATTAAAACTAATTCTTAAAAATAATTTGAATTAATTCAATATAAATTTTATAAGATCTTGCATTTTTTCATATATTTTACAAATACACTGTAGTCTGTAATATGTTGCATTGTACACACTGATATATATACAGTATAGTATGTTATGTACTATGTTGAAATATGAAACATTAAAATTATTTATTGATGACTCCAAAAGTTTTTTTTATTATTAATTTGTTTACTTTAATTCACAATTGAGTTGAGAGTAAGGTTTAATTCACGAAATTTTGCGGTTATTTTTCATTTGAAGAAGAATTAAAACTTATACGCTTTATTTCACTTAAAAAATATTATATTATTATTATATTATTCAGATTCCCAATTTGTAGCCGATTAATCAGAATGCTTTGAAGAGGTTTCAAACCATTTTCAATATTAAAACCCATTCTATATTCAAAGCCGCGGAGTTCCACTCTTTTCCGAGTCACTCTTTTTTCCTCCCTTAAGCTTTTCCTTCACAACTCCCTCGCACTTCTATTGATGGAATAACAGCTTCTGCATCTGATAACGCATCAGCGCCACAAACACGGCCACGTGAGAGATCGAGCGCAGCACTCATCACCAGCACTCATTCATTCAAAACAATTTTTTTTCTTTTTTTTTCCTTTACCCTTTATTTATCCTCTTTTTGTTACTTTTGTCTTACATTGTTAAATCAGAAGTCAGATTCTGAATTAGGAGGAATGCTTACTTGGCTACAAATTCACTTTATCCAGATTCCAGAATATTTATCAAATATAATATAATATGAAAATATGTTTAACAGATAATGTGTGTCCACATTTTGGACATAAGGGAGGGTGTGTTTTATCAAACAGAATTTTTTTTGCTGCAATTGTGTGGTCAAGTCTAATGAGACAGATTTTTATGTTAATTTTTCTTCCTTTACCGATTTCGTTCTCTGGTTTTAGAGCTCGTTAACCAACCAGCCAGTTTTATTATTAGATTTGGTCTGATCAGGATTTAAACCCGAGACCCTTCGATTGAAAAACCGACATCCTAACCACTATGATTAATTTTATTATATTATTTTAGAGCTTCACTATTTAAATTTAATCTTAGAAATCTTTATATACATAGATGCGTTTAGTAACCGCAGGTGATCAAAAAATTAATTTTAAAATTTTAAATTCTATATTAGTTTTTGGAGAAATGCAATGCAGAAATGAAAAAAAAATAATAGAAATAGACACTTTTTTCAATTTAATGGAGGAAATTCAAAACTAAGAAAAACCACACATCGTATATATTATGGACTTATTACAGTTGCAAAATAGCCATTCGTGCCTCTATTATTTGTTTATATAAAAAATAATTTGTTTGCGAAAATCGTCCGAATTTTGAGCGCTGCGCGTTTTTTTTACGCAATTTAATTTATATGCAATTAAAGCAAATTTTTAGTTCAATTTAGTTTACTTTTAACCCTTTTTTATCTAATTTTTTGTATAAACTAAATTATTTGTTAATAATTCTATTTAAAAAATATAAAGATATATAGGTATAATCTATAATGTCATAATTAACAAAACTATTACATATGCTAAAAAAACATTTGCTTATGTATAAACTTTTGCAATTCAAACAAATATAATTACTTTATTAGTTCGCATACAACTTACAACTAGTAACCGGCATACAACCGGTTGACTACCTTAGTAGTCAAATGATTTGAATGTGACTTAGTAACAAACATAGAATTACTAGTACTAGAATGGCAATAGAGAAAAAATTTTCAGACAAATTTCAAAATTTGGTACGTGTACCGTTTGTATGTATTTACTAGTTTCTCCGCGATTCATTTCATTTTGAAAGTGAAATATAAAAGAAACTTTTAAGTACGATTCAAGTAAGATTTCAAAGTTAACCCTTTCGTGGGCTGTGGAAAGTATACTTCCCACTTAGCTAAAAACCTTCTAAAAACTATAATTTTACCAGTACGAATTATTTTTTGATTTCAGAGTCATCTGTTGACAATAATCTAAATGTGAAAATACAATAACAGCGGTGGCAGCACCTCTGATAAGTTTATTTTTATATTTTTTGGTGAAGATGCATTAAAAGTGACAGTTTGCAATTTTGAATTTGCCAATTTTGTGATTTTTTATAGTTTATTTTTATATTTGCGAATATATTTTTGAAAATTTATAAAAAAAGTAAGTAGTGTTTATTTTATTATGCGTTTAACGTATTAAAAAGAAAATATTTAGTGTGGATCGAATGTAAAGTGAATTTTATTAGGTGGGTAGTATTCTTCCCACGGCCCACGACCAATTAGTTGTGGTGGGAATTATACTTCCCAACGAACACTACATTTTTTTTTTTTTGCAGATTCAAATGGATAATATCTCAAATTTCGATTTGGAAAATCCAAAACATGTTGAGAGAATTTTGGATATGTGCTTTGGCTTACCATCTGATGATGAAGTTTCTGAGGAAGAAGCTGATTTCGGTGCTAGGGAAGAATTGCAAGCATTAGAGGAGACATCAAAGAGTCAGACTCCCAATGAATTGATACAAAATTTTGTATTAGAAGAAGAATTTGATAATAAATTAATTTTTGATAATGATGAGAGTGAAGAGAGTGAAGAGGATGATGATGAGGAATGGACTGAAGATTTATCTTATTTTGAACAAGAAAATCCAATTTTCGACTTTGAAGCTTCCACATCGAAAAATTTTGAAAACGCTAAATCAGAATTAGATTATTTTTTGAATTTGATGGACAACGACTTGTTAAATTTGATTGTTGTAGAAACAAATAGATATGCCCAAGAAAAACCGGGAAGTTCTTCTAACAATTGGATAAACATAACATTAGAAGAATTAAAAGCATTTATAGGATGTCATATTTTAATGGGGATTCATATTTTACCACGGTTACATTGTTATTGGTCCTCTGATCCTTCACTAAGTGTTCCTAATATAAATAAAGTTATGACGGCCAAACGTTTCAAAAAAATAACAGAAATGTTACATTGCAATGACAATTCAATGAATACTAATAAATCCGATGTAAACCACGACAAACTATTTAAAATAAGACCAATACTTATTAAAATCAACAATAATTGTCAGGAAACTTATAATCATTCGAATTATTTATCGATTGATGAATCAATGATTCCTTTTAAAGGTCGATCCAGCCTTAAACAATATATGCCTCAAAAACCTGTAAAACGAGGTTACAAGGTTTGGTGCCTTTCAGATTCCGAAACTGGATACGTTATAAAGTTTGATGTTTACACTGGCAAGAAAAAAGAAGGTTCAGAATCTAAACAGTTTGGTTTAGGAGAAAGTGTAATTTTAAACTTAACTAAAAATTTGCAACGAAAACCGGTTTTAGTAGCGTTTGATAATTTCTTCACTACTTTCAAAATAGTTAAGCTCTTGAAGCGTAAAAATATCTATTCTTGTGGTACAGTGCGCGGAAATCGCAAAGGACTCCCAGAAATACTGAAACCAAAGAGCAAGTTACATATGAAAAAGGGAGAACACAAATTTGCTACAAGAAATGTAGTAGCAGCTGTTAAATGGATGGATAGTAGAGAAGTATCTGTATTATCCAGCTTGTATAGTCCAAAAGATATTTCCATCGTGCAACGTAAAAATAAAAATGGCAAAAAAGAGGATATTCCTTGTCCAAAGGTTAATAAATATTTTTTGAAATAAATAATAAATAACTTACTGATTGAAAAAATACTTTGTTGCAGGTAATATACATGTATAATAAAATAATGGGTGGCGTGGATCGATTCGATCAGTATAAAGAGCGTTACGCTATAGGGCGAAGATCTGTGAAGTGGTGGCATCGAATTTTGTATCATTTGATTGACTTATGTATAGTAAATTCGTTTCTTTTATGGAAAATTTCAAAAAGAAATGCTGGAGATCAACTGGCATTTAGACTACGTTTGGCCAACCAACTAATTAACAACTTCACATCTAAAAAACGCTACAAAACTGCTGTCAATTTTCTATCAAATAAACGTTGTGTACCAGATGATGTGAGACTCAAACAAGTGGGTTCACATTTTCCTGAAAAGTCAAAAACGTACAGAAGATGCAGGCTTTGTAGTACTAAAATAAAAGAAAAACGTACAAAATTCATTTGCTCAACATGCATGGTGCCGTTATGCATTGACAAATGCTTTTCGAAATTCCATAGTAAATAAATATCATTTAATTTTTTTTATTTTAATTTGTGGAGGAATTTTTTTGTTTTATATGAATTGTTTTTTGTTATTTTTGTTAAGTTTTATGTTTTATATGAATTGTGTTTTTCTGTTACTTCTTAATAAAATCACTGAACTAATTATCCTAATATTTTTTTTTGTTATTTGAATTGGGCCACGGGAAGTATAATTCCCACCAAGTGCAACTTTTGCCCAAAACACAACATAAACCAAAAATTGTTAAAAACCAAATTGGAATAACTTAAGAGCTGCGAAAATAAGAAAAAAATATTAAATTTTTTATAGGAACGTATAGGCCCACGAAAGGGTTAAAAGTAAATGATAACAAATTAGAAAAATTATATTCAAAAAATTTGTGTGTTGCTATGCTTTTTGAAGTTTTTTAAAAAAACATTAAATTAAATAAAGGATTATTAAGATGGGGAAAAAAGTGTTGCTTAAAGAATTTTTGTTATTTCTTGAGGTTTTACAAATTTCAGCCAATTTTTTTTAAATTATTTTAAAGGTATTTTCCTTTTGGTTTTTGCTCTCCATTTTTCATTATTATAAAGTGACAGTTCTGTAAATTTACCAAAACATTGTCTATTTTTGAATAGAATCAATTTGAAAATCATATTGTAATGCTAAAATTTTTAAATAATAAGTAAAATTTTTATTGAATAAAAAAATTTTTATTGGGTAAAGAAAAAACCTTTTAATTCTTTATTCGGAAACGTTAAGTTATTTGAAACAGAAATCAAAACCCTCCTTACGGTTAACATAAATGTAGATTTCATATTTGCAAAAGGTTCGTACATATTTAAAAATGGCTAAACATGTTTATATATTCACAAGACTATAAATACTTTTTGTTTTGTTCAAAAAATTATGATTTGTTTTTGATTTACTTATTTTCATTTCCACGATGAATAAATAAACCTACGATAAACCTTAAGATAAATCAAAATAGATATGTAAGTTAACTAAAATTAAACTAAAAATATACTTGTTGGAGATTCCATTATTTTAAAAATAATTGACTGCAATTTGTTCAAATATTATTCAAATTTTTTTCTTAATGTTTTGTTCAATTATATATTTAATATTAAAAAGTAAATATTTAAAATAAAAGTAAATTAAATAAAATAGTAAATATCTTTATTCGAAATAACTTACAATATACAAACTGCCCAATCCAAATGTATTTCTATGTAAAATATAAACAAAAAAACTAATAAGAAACTGCCTAATAAACATTCTCATTTACTTAAATATAAGCAATGGCAGATGAAGTAGCCGTACCATTTGTATACGCATACGAAATTGCATATGTATTTTTTTGTCTGAATACCTCAGGATAGGAAATCACATTAGAAGAAAAGAGTCGGGAACATCCTTTTGCCATTCTAGAACTAGAATTCTATGGTAACAAATGATTTGAATGTGACGTTTTTTTTTGACAATATTGAATATTCTTAAGAGCTTTCTTTAAATGTTTTCTTTAAAACTTTTCTTTCTTGATTTTAAAATTTATATTTAAAATATTGAAATATGAAAATGTAAAATGCTTGGTAATCAATTTAAAATACAGATTCTTCAAGAGCTTCTAGTGTTCTAAAAACCATTTATCAAACTATTTACATTAAAAAAATACCCTATCTTCTTTTAAAAAAAACACAAAAAAACAATTTGCACTGGCAATATTACAAAACATACATTAAAGCATATTATGAATTGCAAATGACATTATTAATTATGTTACGTGACATTTGTTTTTTTCCGTTATCAATTTGGCTAGCAATGTAGACATCTGTTGACAAACATTAAAAGTTGCAATGCTTTTGTCAATTGCAATATCGATAACCATTCAAAATCATTTAACGTGCATTTAACATTATCATATATAAATATAGACTCAATTGTATGGATCGGATCAGAATCGAAAAAAAAAAATCGATTTAGCTATGTATGTCCATCCGTCTGTCCGTCCGTCTGCACGATAACTTAAAAACTAAAAGAGTTAGGATCTTGAAATTTTCGCAAATTAGTTTTTTTTTGCAATAGTCGTCATCGTTATTTAAATCCAGCCATTTTGGTCCATGAGTTCGGGTAGCTGCCGTATAACTATTTTTTTTTATATGAGCATTACTCTTTACCTATTGAAGTTGGGTGTCTGAAATTTTGCCAAAAATAGTTTAGTGTAATGGCCAAAGTTACTGCAAAATTTGGTTGGTCTACTGCAGAGAGTTCGAGTAGCTGCCATACAACTCCTTCTTTTATATAATTTTTAATTTTATAATTAATATTTTTAATAATAATGATATAATATTTATATAACGGTCATACTGGTATCCCACAGTTGACACAGTCTACTCTACTATATTTTTCTTCGTTTTATTATAAAATTGATATTACTAAATAATATGTAGATAATATTATTATCTTTTTAATTTAACTAGTTTTTTTCAAAAATTTGTATATCAGAAATTTTAAATTTGTAACCAAATTTTCAAGAATACAATATATAAACTCTCAAATAAATTTATCATTTGCATTTCACTGTAAATATTTGAGTATTTCTTTTTTAAATATTTGCAATTAAAATTTCTATACATACATACATTTAAAATTAAACCTAAATGACGTAACCCTGATAACCCAGAAGTAGTGTAAAAGTACAAATACTTTTCTACAATACTGAATGGAAGTACTTCTTTTCTACTGAAATTAATACGAATTTTGGAATTAAACTCATCACTTTTACATTAATACATTGTAAATTATTCCACTTTATCTTTTCAGTACTTTTTGAATATTTTTTCAGTAGTAAATATAAGTGTCTTCTCAGTTCTGTGTCAGAAACCTTTTTAATATTAAATTTACTATTTGTTAAAAGTAATTTAAAAAATTAAACAATTTTTTATTGAAATTGAATATTATTCAAATTGTAACGATTTTTGTTAATTTTCAAAAAGTTATGTAACGTTTTGAAAAGTATTTTTTTGGTTTGGAAAAGGGTTTAATTGGTTTTTAAAAAAAATTGCCTTTATTTTAAAAGGGTTTATTTCAAAAGATTTATTTTGATTTTGTAACTTTTTTTATTGAAATGTAAATTCTATATAGTATAATTCGATGAATCGAGTACTAACACTGAAGAAGCATGTCTAGGATGAAATACTGGTATTTGCAAAAATAAATAATTTTAGTGAAATTAAAAGGAAGCTAATCGTTTCATTACGTTTGTGACGCAGAGAAGGAGGGGGGGGGGGGGGGGGGGTAAATATAGACTCAAGTGTATGGATCGGATCAGAATCGCAAAATAAATCGATTTAGCGATGTATGTCCGTCCACCCGTCAGTCATCGCGATAACTCAAAAAATAAAGGAGCTAGGATTATGAAATTTTCACAAATTCGTTTTTATGCAAAAACCGGAATCGCTATTTAAATCCAGCCATTTTGGTCCACGGGTTCGAGTACCTGCCATACAACTTCTAATTTTATATGAGCATTACTCTATACCTATGGAAGCTGTGTGTCTGATATTTTGCCAAAAATAGTTTAGTATAATGGCCAAAGTTGCAAAATTTGGTTGGTCTACTGCAGAGGGTTCGAGTAGCTGCCATACAACTCTTTCATTTATATGAGGATTACACTACACCAAATGAAGGTGGGTGTCTGAAATTTTGCCAAAAATAGTTTTGTGTAATAGACAAAGTTACTGCAAAATTTGGTTGGTCTATTGCAAAGGGTTCGAGTAGCTGCCATACAACTCCTTCTTTTATATGAGCATTACTCTACACCTAATAAAGCTGAATGTTTGAAATTTTGCTAAACGTAATTAACCGGATTATATAATTTATATGTTACGGTCATGCGGGTATCCCAGAGTTGAAACAGTCTACTCTACTGTAGACCCCTGTTTTTTATTTATTTGATATAAATTTCACTCAAACCCTCTATCGTTGAGCGTTTTAATATTCAATATAAATAAATATGAAAATTTCATAGTTTTTATAGTATAATATTGAAATTTACCGTTATTTGATAAAATAAAACGTTTTGCAACTTATAAAATATAAGTTCATTATGTCGAAATTTTTATTTTGTATTTAAATTATAGCATTAGTTTTGAATTAATCTTAATTTTGTTTTAAACTTGAAACAATATATTTATATTCGATAAGTATATATTTTTTTAATTAAAAAACCATATAATTTTTATAATATGTTCATATTAATTTTGTAAATAATTATTTATATTTTGTAAAGTTGATTAAAATAATGTAAGGATCAAACAAGAGCATCAAATCTATTCCTAATTATAGAAATTACATGGGCATCAACCATTTAATAAAACTAATTAATTATAAATTTTTTTCAATAATTTTTTTACTCAATTAAACCAAATATGTTCTTTGATTAAACTTAATTGAATTATTTATAAATTTTTATAATATAATATTAAAACTATAGCAATATTAAATATTATAATAAAAATCATATCCCTTTTATAATAATAACTAAAACTACCTAACTCTTGCTGAACATTTTCAGTATTATTATTATTTTGAAAACATTTATTTTATTATAAGATATTTGAATAAAATTTTAATTTAAATATTCCACAAAATTATATAAAAATGAACAATTCCATTTATTATTTGTAAAATCAATAATTATTACGTATTTAAATACATTAATAGACTTATAATCAAAAAAATTTACAAAATTATTTGATAAATTTAAATGTTTTAAATTATGAAAACTGTTTAAGAATTTAAAATTAATTTTTTCTCTATTTGAAGATAAATTTAAAATTTCCAATTTAAAACTTTTACTATGTCTATTTATAAATGTTAATGAATTAAATTTATTATTTAATAATTGTTCATTTTCAAAATTAAAATAATATTTTGGTTTTTCACTGATTTCAAATAAAAAATGTTTATATTATTTTCACTTAAGTCCAATATTTTTAAAAATTCCAATTTAGTAAAGAATATTTCATCTAAAAATTCTATTCGATTATCAGTTAGAATTAAATCAGTTAAATTTTTCGCATAATCATAAAAACTATTTGGTATTAAACTTATATTATTATGTGATAAATCAAGTATTTCTAATTTATTCTTAAATTCATTGTTATATTTTCCAATTGAATAAGAAATATCTTCTAGATTACAATTATTAATTAAAAATTTTTTAACACTATGAAAAGCACCAAAAGTATTTGGCGGTAAATGGCGCATATAACAATTTTTTAATATTATATTATTTGAATGACTTAAATATGAAGAGCCATGAGTTAATTCTTGACTAGAATTAGCAATTGTAAAATCTCAACATATAAATGGAATTTCTGTATGTTGATGCTGAGTACAATATTTTGTTTCAAAAGTTCCTTTAACGTTTTTTGTAACTACAACAACAAAAAAATACCAAAAAAAATGCATTCTTAAAATTTTAAATTGAATGTTAAAATTTTTAGTTAAAACTGATTTTTTTAAAGTTTCTAATGTGAATTTAATTATAAATAAATTTTTCTTATCATAAAGTAGATAGTATAGTTAATAAATAAATAAATATTGATAAATAATGATATTTTTAAACAATGTTTAAATAAACTTAATTGCAACTTATTTAATAGTTACAATAATTTATTTATTTGTTGTTGTAAGAGGTATAACGACTTGTTGATTGAACTTGTACAGAACTAAGTAACTAAACTAACAAAATTATCTTAACTTTAACAGAAATATTTTAATTACTTAGTAAGGGCACTAGAGGTCTCTGATAATGTGCTATTAAATCGTGTATGTTTCTTTCATATTCATATCATGTAATCGACAGCTACAGTTTAGTCTACAAAATTCAATTTATGTTTAATATTGAAAATTCGTATAATAGCAAAATATTCTTTCATTTAAAAATTCAATATAAAATTAGAAAGGTCTCTACTTACAGACATGGCAAAATTTCAAATATATTAGGGTACAAAAGAAAATGTTAGAGTAAATTATGCTCTGAATTATGTTGTAATTTCAAATAACGTTCCTTAATTTTAATGAATTCGTAATTATTTATTTTTTATGTAGAATTTTAAAATTAAAAACTTGAATCATAATTTGTCGCGCAAAGTTTTATTGCTTCCTCCCTGATAATAACCTGAGTTCGTTAATAGATTTTAAAAAATAGTAAAATTAATATTAGAAAAGATACTGACACAGAACTGAGAAAACTACTTATATTCACTACTGAAAAAGTATTGAAAAGTATGAAAAACGAACTACTTCCATTAACCACTAAAAAAATGCTGAACCACTGAAAAAATTCTGAAAGGAATTAGAAAAACTTTAAATGCATTAGTGCAAAACTGATGAATAATTTCCCACCATTCATATTAAATTCAGTAGAAAAGCAGTATTTCCATTCAGGACTTCTTATCAGAGTTAGCGACTCAATATTCAATGGTTTCGGATGACTATTCTTTTGAAGAATTAAAACATTAACTTTTTTATGTTGTTTGCTGACAAAATATTTGATACAAAAGTAAATAGGTAATTTAACATTAAGCTATATGCATTCGATTTTTAGGAAACGATGAAAATTACCTAGAATTGCGATATGCTTAACAATAGCTTCTGCTGATAAAATACCAAAAATCCAATAAAACAAGACAACTTATTATTACAGAAATATAAGCAGAGGATTGGTTGTTTTGTTAGATATAAAAAAAACCCCAAAGACAAAATCTCCAAACCAATATCCCTAAAACCAAAATTCAAAACCTTTGGAATATAAATTCTATAAAAACAAGTAATAAGTATATTTTCAAAATTAAACAATTTTACAAAGTTTTGGATAAAAAGTTCATTAAAAAGAAGTTCATAAAAATTTTTCAGAACTTTTGTTAGAATTTTATTATTTAAGAAAAATTGTATAAAATTATGAGACACTTTCTTCAATTTTAAGAAAACTCTTATTTAGAACTAAAAGAATCTGCTAAAACATGTTAAACTATAATATATTGGAAGTACTTTTTTATGCATATTACTTCAAAAAAATTTGGACATACGTATTTAATTCACGAGTGATTAATAATTGTTTTATGGAACTTTTGTTATGATAATTTAAATATAGTGCCTTTTCGGTCTTAAACCGGGTTTAGCTCCGTAACAGATGTGGCTACTGGAACAAGTACTTACATGAAATTCTTTTTTCAATACCGTGCAGTGAAAATGTCTTTTCTTTATTATAAATGGAGTAAAAATTTAGTAGACATAAGGGCGGATCGACAGAGTGAAACAGTAAGAATCTAGTGAATTTTTGAAATTTTTTTTGTAAATGTACTAAAAATATTAAGTTTGAATATAAAAATAAAATAAATATATTTGAGTACCTGCAATACAATTTCTTATTTTATATTCTGTACCTGTGGGTGCTTGAAATTTTGCCAAAAATAGTTCAGTTTTATGGCTAAAGTTTGTTCAAAATAAGGTTGGTCTACTGCAGTGGGTTCGAGGAGTTTCCATATAACTTTCTTTTTTATTTGAGCAGTCGAGTCGATATTACGATCATACGGGTATCCCAAAGTTGACACACTTTCTACTCTAGTATACTCTTCCTCGTTCACCTTTATATTCGTATATTTTTGTAACTTATTTTTTGCGATGCATTTTATTATAATCTAAAGTTCAGATTTTTATTTAATAAAAAAAAAATTTAATATACAATAAAAGAAAATTTATTAATATATTATTGATTTTTATTATTTTCAACAGTTTTTGAATGTAACAATTTCATATGATACAATTGTGCTTGATATATTGATAGTTTTCTTGAAATAATAAATCCAACTGGTGTTTCACTTAATAAAAATATTAATATTATATAAGTAGCAATACGTAATATAATTGGACCTTCTGTTGTAAATGATAAATATAAATGAATTGGTAATTGTATGAGACCAGATATTATCCAAAAACCAGCTAAATCGGATACCTACAAAATATAAAATTTTATTGAATTAAAATGCTGTATTTGTTAAAAAATTAAAATAAAAATGTAATAAATAATAAATAAAACTAATTATAAATTTTTTCTATAACACTTGTATTGTCACTTAAAGATAAATTGTTTGGAGCAGATTTAAAAAAAAATTAGAGGAGATCCCTATTTTACGAATATACTTAAAATTTAAAATTAATAACTTTAAAAATAAAAGTCTTTTCGTTCTTTTTTGTAGATTTCATTTTATTTAAATTTTTCAAAATATTTTAGTAAATCGATTCAAATAATATTTAAAACCCCAACATTCTGAACACATTTTAATTCAACGATTTTGTGAACATTAAATTTTTAATAGCTTTAATAGGAAGACATTTTAGCAAATTAATGTTAATAAGATTCAAATCAGAACAATTTCATTCTATTAAAGCTGTACTATGCAGTTATTAATATAAAGTCAGCATGTCTTTCCTTAAATTCGTTTATACCATAGATAGCTGTTGAACCAAGGGAGTCATATTATCATCATATTATTAGAACAGATCAAATGAATTCCACATACAATTTAAACATTAGATAGTACTAGGTCTAATAACATGTAAAAATGTCTTAGATTTCCAATATATACAATTCTATTGTAATAATTTTATATAGTAATATAGTATTATGTATCTGTGAGTTATATTATTCAATTAAATTATTTCTCTATATTTTGTATTTGGTTATATTGTTATATTAAAGTATATTTTATTAAATATATTTATTTATTAATTATTGAGTAAGCCATTCATTTTACCTCAATGGCGAATGGTAGCTGAGTCGAGTCGAAAACCAGAAAAAAATATTTTATTTTCACTGGGATTCGAACACTGGCCTCTTGCATTTAAGAGTGATGATAAGCAATTAAAACATAAGAACTACATTTGTAATTTTTTTGGAACAATAATGATTTGATACTATTTTTGGCAGTAGCTATTTATTTATATATTTTAAAATTGAAAACTAAATGTGTTCTTTCCCAACGATCCAGAAAATCGTTATTTAAAACACCTAAGCTTAAGTTAAGTAATCTATTAGGTTTGCATTGCAAAAATTATATAAAAATTAATTTATTTTCAATAATAATAACAACAATTATTATATATATTGCAAATTTAAAGCACAATTTTATTTATATTCAGTATAAAATGTATTAACTAATATATTAATATTAGTAATTACTAATTACTAACAATTTATTTGATTATAATATTGTATTTATTATATTCAAATTATTTAAATTAAATAATAATATAATTCAAATTAATAAAATTTGCTGGTTTTCATTTTAAATGTATATATTTAGGTGATGTTCAATTTCTTTTAAATCTCTTCGTAATTCATTATTATTTATAGATAATATCTAAATTAAAGATAGTATCTATAATCTTTTAAAAAAATTGAAATATATAAATAAACTCTTTTTTGTTTTAAAACCAACCTATTATTGAAAAATTTAAATTTGCCAAACAGTTTCCTACATAACTAATTTGTAAATCAATTGCGGGTTCTAACTTAATTTATTAACTACATCTTCTCTACGTGGTCAATAATTATTATTATATTTTATATTTAGGACGTCTGTACTACCACCTTTAAAAATCATAAATTTTTTTTTCTGAATTTATTGTCAGTTTGTGTTTGTTCATCCAGTAATTTATTAGTACTAGGTGTGCATCTATGGTCTTTTGAAAGTTACAATAACCAAAGCCGATCCGCAATGACACATGCTAATTTCTAAGAATCTAGTTTCTTTCAAAACATCATTTTTCTGCTAAAGCATTTAGAACAAATGAGGGATCAAAATTTTGCAATAATTAAGCTTCGCATAACAGAATAATAAAAAACCATATGTTAACTCTATATATTTATTTTACATTTACAAGACTTATTAAACAGCTATTTTAATAATCGGTTTCCAAACGTCTAAGAGGTGTAACTAAACGTTTTGTATAAAAATCAGCACAGACAGATGGAATTAACTCATTTTAGGCTCATATTTTTTGAACTAAATTGATGGTTGGAAAATCACCCGTAATAATTTTACGGACTTCATCTGCGGAGTGTTGGACTTAAATTAACTTAAACCACACCCTTTTGAAAAGCAAACATTAATATTTTATTTCATTTTGAAAACATTTATTATTATTAGGTCAATTTTTTACTTTTAATTAATTACATACAGCTAAAGAAGGGACTGTATGCAAATAACGTTTATAACATCGGAAAGAATTTTCAATAACTCACATCGTAAAACAGTTAAAAAAATTAATTTGTTTTAATTGCGAGCCTTGTTTTACAAATATATCTGCCATATATTCTTTGTTATATATAATTTGTAATTTCTACGTCTAAAGTCTTTACTTTATAAATATAATAAATAACTGGAGGCAATTTTTAACTGCCGAAGTCATACATAAGGCAAAAGTATTCTAATAATATTTTATAAAAAATTGCATATTTAAAGGCTCTTTTATTAATTTCGTATAAATACAAATTAACATTATTTATAAAATAGTCTAATTAAAGTATATAATTGTAATAAAATTTTAATTTTCTTTTTACACCATTTAATCAATAATATATTGTATTATTACTTTGTAAATAAGCGGATATAGTTAATAATAGATTTGATATAACTGATAAATATTACATATTCATATATAGTTAATAATAGGTTAATGAGTTGGTATAACATATTTTGTGTTTGGGGGGTGATTTAATGACTACCAGTTATTTATTTAATACAAGAAAATTGTTGCAAATGTTATTATAAAAAATAAATGGAATTACGAAAGTTATTAATATTATTTTTATTATACCACAAACTATTTCTATACTAATAATAACATAAAATAATTTGTTTAAGTCTTATATTTTAGGAAATCATTCTTTAATTTAATAAATCACATTATAACAATATAATTATATTTTTTAAAAAAATTACTAAAATGAATTGTTTTTTTTTTCAAGATTTTCTGTTATAACTAATCTATTATTCCGTTTAGAAAGTAAAAATACCAGAAATTTAACAGAGTTGTACAAACCAAACTCTACAATGCAGAAGAGCAACATTGTTTTAAACATTATTTAGATATCTTAGAGTTCTTTTTAAGAGCCAAAGCTGAACTATACACAGTTCACCCATATTATTAAAGAGTTATCAGTGACCCGATTAAAATATGTATCATGTCACATCTATAAAAACTTTATTTCTATAAGGCTTCAAAAATTTTTTTATGATGGTAGCAGGTGACATGTCCGAAGTCTTATGAGAAGTAACTAACCCATTACGTAGTAGAGTAGACTGTGTCAACTCTGGGATACCCGTATGACCGTAACATATTCATTATATCATCCGCTTTATTACTTTTGGCAAAATTTCAAACATACAGCTTTATTAGGTGTAGTGTAATACTCATAAAAGAAGGAGTTGTATGGCATCTACTTGAACCCAATGCAGTAGACCAACCAAATTTTGCAGAAAATTTGGCCATAAAACTAAACTACTTTTGGCAAAATTTCAGACACACAGCTAATGAAAAAAGAAGTTGTATGGCAGCTACCCGAACCCATGGACCAAAATGGCTGGATTTAAATAGCGATGACGGCTATTGCAAAAAAAAAACAATTTGGGAAAACTTCAAGATCCCAGCTTCTTTAGTTTTTGAGTTATCGTATATAAAATTTAATTTGTTCTAGAATGTGGTATAATATTAAAAGAGTCCTTCTCCTCGTTACAACACACGAAGCCTACTATACTAAAATAAGGCAGATTAATATGTCGAATATCTAACTGTTATAATTATCGGTATTAACTAGCTAAGTGCTGATATTAACACACAAAAAAGATAATTGAAAAAGATAGGCCATATATTCTCAAATACCTGAACCAGAAATAAAAAACGTTAGAAGATTTCGGTAAGCCTTATTTGATTTTAGATATTATTAAATTCAGTATTTGGATTTGAGTTATAAATTTTGCGTCACTAAATATTTGATTTGTTTTAGCATTATGGGACGTATAGAGTCAGAGGGTTTAATAAAGTTACCATTACATTTATGACGCGGTAAGGGAGGAGGATATGTATATAGACATTAAGTATGGAACGGATTAGAATTAAAAAATAAATCAATATAGCTATGAGTTCTGCACAATGGATAGAGCGCTAACCTTTCATGCGGAAGGCCCGGGTTCGAATCCCAATGAAAGTCAAAAAACTTTTATCTAATTTTCAACTCGACTCAGCTACCATTTGCCATTCAGTTCAAATTAAAGGTATTAATGTAATTTAAATAAAAAATATAAAGAATATAATAGACCCCCCCTTTCAAACAAGGACTTATAGACAGGCTTATTAGCCGAACAGTTAGCACAAAAAAAAAGCTAAAGGAGCTAAGATTCTGAAATTTTAAGATATCCAGTTAGTTTACTCAAACATAATAATTTTTTAACCATTATTTAATATTTAGACTTGAAGCATAAATTTAGTTCTAGTGAATATACATACAAACAATTTCATTAAATATGCAATTATCTCGAATTTAAACAATGCTCCACAAGAGTCGAGATGAATTCTTAAAAAATGAAAACTTGTCTTTTATTTAATGTTAAAGAGAACATAAAAAATATAAAAGGTACCTAAGCATTTTTTAAAACTTGAGAATGCTTTAATAATATTTATAATTCAAAAAAAAAACTAAATAGGATAAATTTTTCTATGTAATTAATATATAAATAATTAAATAATATTAAATTTTAATAACTTTCTAAATAACAGGTCAACCATATATTATACATATTTTAAATTCCCCTGGGAAATTTTTATTTCATTTGTTCAAATATTTGATTCTAATAACATTTGTTTAACTTATAATAAATTTAAATTGAAAAATTAAAAATTCAATAAAAAGTTACTAAAAAGTTTAAAATTTTTTTTTTTTTTTCAATTATGGGAAAATAAAAACAAGTGACATTTGGAATCATATTTTATTGTACAGGGTTTGAAAAAATTTTCATTAAATTAAGAAGTTAAATGAAAACGATACAACATTGTCGTCAAGGAAATACATTTTGAATGCGATGTGTTAAATCTAAGTTGTCGACAATCGATCAAAATTCCAAATTAATCGTTTGTTCGATGTTCGATGTTTCATATTGACATTTCAGTCACAATGATATGAATAAACCTGCCATGACAGTTTGCTTTTAATAGTATATATAAAATATCTTTCATATTATGTAGCCCATACATGGAGGACTAGGTTTTCAACTTGGTAGGCGAATATGTTTACAAACCTTACCATACATTTTTCCACATATATGATATCGGGTACATTAAAATTGCTCCTCCGTTTGTAACGCATCGATCTAGACGAGCTAGATATAGTGTCAAGGGTACGTATCGGCTCAGAATCGAAAAATTAGTCGATCTAGCTATGTGTGTCTGTCCGTCCGTCCGTTCGTGTGTCAGCACGATAACTCAAAAACTAAAAGAGCTACAGTTTTGAAATTTTCACAAAATATTTTTCAATCAATTTCTAGATTCGCTATTTATTTTGGTTAAGATCGGACCAAAACTTCGGGTAGCTCTCGAACAACTAATTTTTTAACTCTAATATTTTCATATAAAAATTTGAAATTTTGCTATGCATCTTGTATTTAACATGAAATTATATGAATTTTGTTTTTTTTTTTGTTTTTTGTAGATAATGATTTCGAGCTACGATTTCATATGATTTAAGTTTTGCGTAGTTTAATAAATTTAAGCTAAGCAAAAAAGAACAGAAATATTTTTTTTAAGTAAATGGCTTCATAAATAATTTATATGTATTCATATAATATGTATATGTGTAATATTTTGCATGCTTTGTAAGTAGATATACTATGCCGGTTCTAGCACACTTTTTCCATACATAATTGAAATTTTTTCCGTCAACTTGGATTTTGCTAATTTGGGTAAAGTGATGACGTCACTCGTCCGACTCAAGTGATTTTTTAATGCTAGTATAAATGACATCACAAATTAATAAGATGATAATTAACTGAGAATATTTTTTTTTGTAAATAAAAAAATGAAAAATTAATGAAGTTGATTCGAACCTGAGATTTTGTTTGAATAAATTTTGTGGGTGACGTGTCTAACCGCTAGGCTATCGAGGCAATATAATTTATTGTGTTAAATTGATTATATAAAGTTAGTGAAAGCGATTATCCAATTAACAATCAATGGGGTATACCTCAAGTAAATAAAAAGGTTTTAGGTTTAATGAAGGATGAGAATAATGGTTGTATTATGGAGGAGTTTGTCGGTTTAAGATCTAAAATGTACGCGATTCGTGTTGATGGTCAACATGAAACAAAAAAATCGAAAGGTGTGAAAATAAATATTATTAAAAATAATATATCATTTGATGACTATACACATTGTTTAAATATGGGAGTTGAAAAAATGACAACTCAGAATCTAATCACCTCACGAAAACAAAAGGTATGTTCCATTAATCAATTGAAAATCGCCCTTAGTCCTTTCGATGATAAAAGGAAATTAATAAAGGATAGTTATAAAACTTTGCCGTGGGGTCATTATAGTAGTATGGAAATGGGTTAGCTAATTGTTAATGAAATGTAAATTTATTATTAAAATTATAAGTTAAAAAATAAAAATAAAGTAAGTTAAATTAAATTGTTTTTATATCTTATTCATAATATTTTATAAACTCTTAAATTTAAGAGGTGTAAAACATTTTCAGGAATCTCCTAAATCTCCTCGTTTTTTTGTTTTTAAAAATATGTTAAATGTCAAAAGAATCTGATAATTTAAATTTTGAATTTTTAACAGTTTTTATTTAAATATAAAGTTCTTCCTATTTAATTTTTTTCTTCTAAAATTATGATATTTAATATTTTTTTATATATTTTAAAACATTTTTGTAACTTAATTTTATAATTACTTCAAATTCTTTACTTAATTATTTGTTATTTTAAACATTATAGTTTTCTTATTTTTTCAAATCGGAATATCTCAACGATCTTTCGTTTCAAAAAATAAAAAAGACAAAAACAAAATGACATTAAAGTTGTTCAACTTGCCCATACACGATAAAACTAAAATGCAAACCTAGGACTCCGCCCACAAAAAATAAAAATTTTTTGATTTTCTTCTAACCAACCTTTGAACCTTCAAAATGGTCTTTCAACTTGCCCGTACACGATTCAACTTCGGAAGTACGCGTACCAAGTTGAAGACCCGGTCCATGGTGTATGGGTTGCTAAACACATGCACGCAGCAACACCTTTTTTATTTACAAAAAATTTATTCATCTCTTATAAAATTGTTCTGTTATTAATTCCTTCTTCTTTAATAGGAAAACCCCAATATATTTTATTACCTTTGATAGAAAACCCCATTATGGGAAAACCTCATAAGGGCAGTATACTAGAATCTGTCTTCAATTAAGTTTTTCCGAATTTCCAGTTTTTATCCTATTTAATTTAAAAATTCATAAAAATTATATATTCATCTTGTCAAGTCACACTGCAAATGAATATTAACTTTAAAAAACTAAATATTGAATTGAAAACTTCAAATGATACAAGAGAATGCGACCTAGACCACCTGGCACGCTTAAACTCAATTGTATGGTTCACATTAGAATCGAAAACTGGATCGATTTAGATTTGTTTGTCTGGCTGTACGTTCGCACGTTTACTCAAAATAATAAAACAGTTATAGGATTCTGAAATTTTGTTAAATTGTTTTTTACTATAACCATCTTTGCTATATTGAAATTGAGAAGGTGTTATCAGTCGGTTCAAACACTTGCCATACAACTTCTTTATTTTTTTATGCGTAACTAAGAGTATAATTCAGTTGAGTATCCGAAACGCTGGTGAGTTTTCGGTGAGAGGAACTTCGATTAGCTATAAAAATGTGAAGTTCATGATCTCTTTATTGCATATTTATTATTAGACACCTTTAATTGCTATATAAGAGGTGTATGAATAGGAGTTACTTTAATAGTAAATAGTATTGAGTTAAATATGATTTGTCAAGGGACTTTTTTAAACTAATTGATATTATAATATTCATATCATGCTCTTGTGGGTATTCCAGAGTTGAATTTTTCTTCTCCTCTCGCCTATTTGTGAAAAGTAAAATCAGGTGTTTTGTAACCCTTATCTTCTGGGAATTCGATTTTTATTTTTGTATATTTGCAATTACACACATGCATAGTATTATATATATAATATTTGTTATTTTCCTACTTATATGTAATTATCTTTTGACCTCGAAATTTTTTAATTAAATATCAATTTTTCTTTTGTCAATAAAATTTACACATATAATTATTAAATATATTTTATCAAAGCACATAAAAATGGAAAACAAATAAGGAGTATTATAATACAAATATACATACATATATACAAATAATTAATAGATATATACTCCGTTTATTATTTTAAAAATGAAGGAAACCTATACTTTATTTTGATTTATAATATTAAAAAGTTATACAATTTAATATTTTAAAACGATTTAAACTGTCACTAATTAATTTAATTATAATTTATAGATTCATATGGTCATTTAAATATAAATTGAAAAACATTTGCAAGACAAGTAATGCAAATGTAGTTCAAGTAAAAGGGTATTCTTTTTGCTATAACCTATTGCCACCTGCAAAATTTTTGTGCAAAATAATAAGGCAGAATTTTAATGGTTATGATTAAATGTTCGCGTCGCTTCTACGAATATAGTGCCACTTTGACATTTAAATAATATTTATGCACATTTTGTTGAGAAAAATTATTTTTCAAAATTTTTTTTTACAATTTTATATTTTATGATCTGCACAAGAGTCGAACCAGAACCCCCTTCGTTATTAAGCCAGATACTTGATACCTGAACCTATTTTAATGGGATAGGCACGAAATACCCAAAATCCAAAATACCCGGTGACAAAATCCCCAAAACAAAAATACCCAAAATTAAAATCCCCAAAACCAAAATCCATAAAATCTGTACGAGAAAATGTATCTCGGGATTCTCATTTAGGTAGGATTTTAGATTTGGATTCCAAATCTGGAAAGCCGCTTTTTCCAGAATATTTGTATAATATCATTATATGTAGGTAAATGTGATATTCTGAATTAGGAGGAATTTTAGAGTTGATTTCAAAATAAGAATTATACACCTTTTACAGAATATTTGTGTATATTATGTATGTATGTGCCAGGTTCTTAATTAGGAGGGATTTTAGAGTTGAATTCAAAATCAGGGTTGCCGCTTTTTCCAGAATATTTATATATACTATGTATACGTGAGATTCTCAATTAGGATGGATTTTAGAGTTGGTTACAAAATCAGGGCTTCAATAATTTGTTTAATTTGTTCATGTAATTTGTTGATTGGAAGTTCTTTATTATTTAGTACTGAAAAGAAGTTAAGGGGAACACGAGTATTGAGTTGTTGTAGACCTTAGAGCTTCCTTAAAATAACTAAATACATATTTAAATAAGTTATTTTAAGGTTGCTATTTTTTAATAGGGTTTACTAATACAGCTTGTTTGAGTGATATAAATAAAAACGAAAGTTTTTCTTCAAGTTTAATGTAGAGTAAAGTAGGGGAAGCCGCTTTAAGTATGAGTAAATGCTATGTAGAAAATTCTTTAATCCAAATGGATAAAAATATTTCAAACTTTTAAATGATATAAAGAGCAAATGCTTATATGAGAGCTTGAAGTATTTTCTTAAGTATCAGGAGACACTAACTTTGAAGCATTTCTGTTTTTTGTCTCTCTAATTTAAAATTTAAATAGAAAAAAAAAGACCAAAACAATTTTTTGACTGACTAAAGAATTTGTAATAACTAACACTAATATGTGCTCGAAACCTATAGTTATTATATGTATGGAAATAGTATAGATTTTTAAAATCCCTTAGTAGCTAACTATCTGACATTATTTTTTGTGAACCAATATCACGTTGTATGGTCTCTATCTATTGTTTTTCGATGTAATTTGTATAATGAAACGATATAAATTCAGTCATTTGAACCGGGTTTCAAACAAATTTTAAATAAAGTTTAGCCAAAAGAAGACTACAATTTTTTGATGGATTCACTTGAAGTTAGCATTATCTTCATTTTATTAATATAAAACAAAGTATGTGCTACATCCAGTAAAGAAAATTCTTCAAGTTGAAATAATTTCAAGCACATGAGTATAAACAGCAACTTCTTTTTATTCAAATATTTGGAGGGCATTTGCTGGAATACTAGGAGTAAAAGTATTTGCTTGGTTTTATTTATATCACTTATTAAACTCATTCTTATTACTTAATTTTTTTTTGTATATTAATAAAGTTGCCGAAGGATTTGCTTAGATATTTGTGTACATTACAAAACAATCAATTTAAAGTACGATTTGACGAATTACATAGCGCCGCGAAAAGCAGTAGAAAAATAGTGATACTAAAGAAGAGCAACTTTTTACTTGTACTTTTACTCTATACTTTTTTAAAGGAAATTGAAATTTTTAAATTTCAATCCAATCTTGCCTTTACGGAAAATTTTGAAAAATCAGCAGAGTTATCAATATTTATAAAAACACCTAAATTTTCTTATGGTTAAAAAATAATCCTTTGTAGCTCTTACATAAAAGAGTTGACACTTAAAAAAAATAACTAAGGCTTATAGGAATAAGTTTATGCATCAAATATCAAATCTTTCAAAACTTTCATATGCCAAACATGGAGTAACCTAAAATGCCAAAACACATTGTTATAATCCTTGGATTTTCAGGTCTTTTTTTGGAGTCTATATGAAACTGAATAACTTTTTGGACTTACATAAATTCTTATAAATTTTTCATATCATTCGCCTTAGTTTAATTTGAAATGGAAACGTTGAAGAATAAAATTATTATTAATACAATATAAACTAAATTATCAAAAAATTAAAAATTCGTTATAAAACAAAGGATTTTACAAATTTGAATTTTTAAATAAAATACCATTTAAAAGCCTTTAAAACTAATATAGAATATAGGCACAAGAGAATAAAGAGGATGTTTATAAAAAATTAAGATTCCCTTCATATATGCCAGTAAAAAATGTTAAAACTCAGAAATGTAAAATCTTGGCAGAATGATATTGCAAAAACTTCAAAGTAAAGTGACAAACCGACCGACCAGTTAGTTATAAATAAAATCTAGTTCTTCAACGTCAATCTCTATTTTTTAAGTTCTAGGATCGATTGACTAAATAAAACAGTATGATACAAAACAAGTAGCAGGATCAAGATATTAGAGTATTTGGCCCTCCATTATATAAACAAAAAATAAATTATCATTATCAATAATATATTATATTATTTCCCTCTAATTTTAATAGAATAAATTTATATTATAAAATAAAATTTTTTAGTAAATAAATACCTTGCCAGATAAATTTCCAGAATATCCTAAATATAATCTTAAACCTTCAGCTGGTACTGTTATTAAAAATCCAGTAATTGTTAAAAGTTTTTGTACTTGACCAAAATCTTCCGCCTGAAACCATTAATATATAAAAATTTATTCATTTATATATTAATATTTTGGAATAACTATATAATTTTATTTAAAATATCATATATACATACATTATAAAATAAATAATATCCGTACCACAATATCCATGTACCGGATATATAAACATTACAATATAATAACATTTGTAAAAGTAAACTTGCTTTGTATTGACTCTCTATATTTAAAAAATAAATAAATTTTAAAGTAATTAAAAATAAAATTCATTTTAATTAAAATATTTAATTTAATTTACCATTGAGAGTAATATTTTCTTTATTATTTTTATTATTCATATTTTATATAAATAAACAACATTCAATATTTTTTATTTCTGAATTTAATATTATTTATTTAGTCTTAACATTTAAACATTTAAAATAAACTAATGCAAAGTAAATAAATTGTATGTTATACAATATAATTTTACTATGTATTAATTTTTATACCCGTATGACTATAGTTACTATTAAAATCTCTGCTAAAAGTTATTAATTCACATTATAAATTTTAATTCGTATTTTTAATACTTTTACCTTACAAATCTAAAATTTGACTAAACTAAACAAATCCAAAATAAAATAAATATTATTTTATTTCCTTTGATATTTTTTTTTTAATAAATAAGTGAACAGCCATCTATAGTCTATAACTCTATACTTTCAAAAGTCAACAAGAATAAAAATAAAAACAATTCAAAAAAATCGACAATTACTATTTTTACAAAAACCAAATACAGTGACGCAGAAAATTTTTATTTTTCCTAATTCGAAATAATAGTTCGCTTTAAGAACACTTGTAATCAAATTTCAATTTATTTTATATGAAAATACTACAAAAATATAAACAATCTGTTGTCAGTGCACCTAAAAGTCTAAACTCTAAGTTATTAAGCCCGCTTTTTCTTAGAACTATTTATTTTGTTTTTTTACACGCTAACACTAGGAATTGATCCTTTATGCATAATAAGTAGGTTTACTTGGAAAGAGGAGGAAAACAGAAATTAAGGAGGAATTTGGGGGTATTAGAGGGGAACACATTCAATGGAAGCATGTTCCTTATCTTAGCAATTCTCACAAAAAATTACAGTTTTAAACCCTCTTGAAATTTCAACAAGTTAGAAATGATCACTAGCTGCATCTGGTGTTTCTTTGAAATTGTTTTGTAATTGACTTTAGTTCAATAGAGCAAGTACCATTTCATACAAGATATCTGAAGAACATAGAAATTGCTCCAATATTTTGACGGGAGTTAAGGCCAATTTTCATTACGGCAGTTTCCTGGGCAAAAGTTAGAGCATAGGCAGAAGATACAAAAATACTATTTGTGCGACAAAGAAAAAACGATAAATTACTGGGAGAAACATATAAATTACTGGGAGAAACATCAATTTTCCTTAGCCCAGTATTGAGAGAGCGCCATAATCCATGTCAAAAAGATGTTCTCTTAGGTCTTTTTCCTATAAAGTTGCTACTACATACAAAAAAAAAGTGTATTCTACACAAAAATTTTTTGCATACTATTACATATTTTTATGGATACATGACATTTGAATTTTGTAAACAAACAAGAGAATGTAAACAAAGAAAAAATAAATTTTATTTATGGTTTGATGAACGAATTTTTATTTAAAATTATTTGCAATTGATTAAAATTTTATCATTTATTTTAAATTAATAAAATTTTAACTTTGAATTGAAAAATTCGCGAAATATAAATTTAAAAATTAAAAAATAAGGTTATGTAATTTTTTTTTGTCAAAAGATATAAAAAAATTTTAATATAAATTTAATCATTTTACTCTTTCTCTCCTATTGAGAATATACTATATACCTCTCTCTCTAAAGTCAAGTTACTGGGCAAAATTTTCTCATGAAAACCTGCCTTTAAGTATAGGAGTTAAGTACATACTTTATGAAAATTATAAAAATTTAAATTAGCTCTACGGTATTTTAAAGAAACACTCCATTAGTTTAAAATTAGGTAAAATTTAACTTTGGCAATAAAAGGACATTTTCAATTGAAAGCCACTGTACCTTACCATATATATATATATGTATATATTTATATGTTTTGTTTGTTATGAATTTTGGTTATGGAAAAATTAAAAAAAAAAATAGTAATTTCAGGTTAAAATTTCCAAGGAAACAATATTTTTATTTACATTTATGTATACTATATGAATTTAGTTATAAACCTATTTTGTCTTTTATTAGTTTTTCTTTTTTTTAATTAAAATAGAAAATATATAAGTATTTTATTTCGTAATAAGAAAATTAACAATTTTCTTTTATACGTACATCATAAATAAATAAATAAATAAATATACATTGTTACATATATATATAAAATAATTATATGAACAATTTATTTAATAAATAATTATCTAGTATCTACTATTGTAACACGTTACATAAAAAATAAAATTAATATTTGAATTATTGAAAAAATTTAAAAGAAAAACAAAACAAAATTAAAATGGGCTCAAATGAATGTGATTTAGCTGAAAATGATTTCAGTTTTTATATAACAAGTCCATGTAGTGATAAATTTGATTTAATAATTGGTGAAATTGAAGATATTGTTGTTGATGATGTATTTCAGGTAATTTCTTAATATTTTTAATTGATTTTTTTTATTAAGAAGTTTTTAATATTGTGATTTATGATCAGGGTGTTTGTTCTCTTAATCTTTAATTTTTATTAAATTTTTTTTTTTTTAAACGAATCATAATATAAATACCCAACATAAGAAATGATGAAGAACATTCCAAAAGCGCTTTCGTACATTTGTTAAAAGTTTTACTAAATTTTAGATGTATCTACTTACGTTTGATAAGATTATTGACAAAGTACAAAATGGTAAATGAAACATTAATTAAAAAATTATTAAAGATTTAAATGTAATTGCTTAATACTTCTTGGGAGGTTATACGTAATACCTATTACGTTTCCAAGATCCTTAGCCTCTTTTATGTACTTAAAACTATAAGTTCTAAATAATTAAACTAAAAATTATCCCAAGAATTGATTCTTTACTTGACTTAGGTAGAACTTCTGCAATGAATAATGAAAGCAAAAAATTCGATCATACAGAAGTTTAGTCTTTCATCTAGAATATATTTACACACTACAACTTAAAATTTATTTTTCTATACATATTAAGTTGTTAATTTACGTTTCTTTTAGGACTTGCAAAATGATTTTCTTGAAAACAGTTATGATATTTTTGAAGATACAGAAGAAAATAAATTGGAATATTACGATATTTTCAAAACATATACAAATACAATTGAAACATTTATTTTAGAAGAACTTCAAAAACGTGTACCAGAATTTGATATTGATGAATTTACCGAGGAATTAGAGTGAGAATTAATTTTGTATATACTGCATATCTTATATACTAATTAATACAAAATAAATAAATTCCTTACAATTCCTTAAATCCATTTATTTTTTTTTGTTTTAGGCAAAAGAAAGAAATTTTGGATGGAGAAATTTTTGAGCTCTTATTATCTTTTTCAGATTTTTTGAAATTTAAAGATTTAATTTTAGATTACAAAGCTCAAAAACAAGGGAAATTTAAAGACTTGAATTTATGTGTTACAAAATTAAATTATGCTGAATAAAAAATAATTAAATAAAAAGAAAATTACTTCAGTTTTGAAATTTATTCATTAACTATTATTTAAAAAAAAAAATTAAAAACAATGTTTAAATATTTATACATATTTCTTAAATAACAACTATTTTTTTTATTCTCATATTTATTAAATTTAAAATTGTATAAAAATAAAAATATACGTTAAAAAAAAGTAGTTTTTTAATATTTTGTTTTTAATGCATTCTTTTTACTGAATACTTTCAAATAAAAACTTTGGTCTTATAAAAATATTTAACATTTTATACAAAAACTTTTAAAAGCTTTCTAATCCACAACCATAAACAATTCCTTTAATTTTATTATTATAACCATCAATCAATCGCAGTCCTTTTATATCAGCTACACACATTGTTATTCTTTCAATTAATGAATTAGTTTGAAGACAAAATTTGCAAACTGTTTGATCTACTGATGTTGAAAAAAAATAATTTAAATCTTCGGTAAATTGAACACCAGTTACTTGAGCTGTATGTAAAAAATCCAAAACAATTGTTTTAATTAATTTAAATTTTAAAATTTCATTATGTTCAACTTTAGAATAAACAATTTTTTGATCATCACCACCGGTAATGATGAATATGTGACTATCCTTTTCTAAAATATCAATAGAATGAATACCGCTGTCATGATGTTTTATATCATATAAAAATTTTGAATTAGATGAAAAATCCAAAATGTTCCAAAATTTAATTGTACCATCTGTAGAAGCTGTTATTAATATGCAATTTTTTATTACTTTAACGTGTAACAAGCATTTGTTATAAAATAGTTCATCCACAAATTGAATATTATTCTTTGAAAAAATAAATTTTCTTATATAACCATCAGAACAACCAGCAAATATTTCAATTTCGTTTTTTGTATTACATAAAATATCCATGGACATAATGCGTGTCTCTGGATCGAAATCAATTTGTTGATTTTTTCCATTAAAATTTCTATCAAAATCAGTGGATTTTAACATATAATTACATTTTTCTTCCAAACTTAATGTATTTGTATTGAATTCCGTAACGCATATTTGTGCTCTTCCTCCAGCAGTAAATATTAAAAGCTTTTCATTAGTTTTATATATTACAATTGTTTTTATGGATGAAATATGTTGATTCATTTCTTCGATTATTGAAAATTCATTTTTTATTAATGAACTGCATTGTTCTAATTTGGATATTTTAATAATATTATCTTCTCCACCAGATACTAAATATTGTAAATTATCAATTTTTATTAATTTTAAAGTATTAGTTTCTTTAATATGCCAATTATATAATTTTATTTCAACTAAATTATTTGAAATACATTTAAATTGAGTTTCAATTGTACATAGTTTTCCTTTTTTAATAAAAATTAATTTTAAAGTAAATTTTTGAAAATCAACATAAATATCCCAAAATCGATGTCCTCCACCACAATTATAATTGAATAATTCACCAGATGACTTACACCATAGTATAAAATCAGTTGAATTAAATCCTACTATATAGTTTTCTTCTAAATAATTCATAACTTTTTCAACCCAAACAACTGGGATATTCTCTCTTGAAATAATTTTATTATTATTATCTTTTTTATCTAACATTAAAATTTTAATGGTATTATCATGACCATACGTTTTTAAAATTGCATTCGTTTCAAAATTATTTTCTACAAAAATTTTAGTAATACCAAAATTACCATTTACTTTTTTTAAACAATCTTTTAAAACAATTGTATTGTTATCAATTACATAAAGTAATAAACTTCCTTGTCGATTACTGAGTAAAATATATTTTTCAAATTTTAATGCATATGTTATCCATGGTTCACGACATTTTGGAATTGAAATTAAAATTTCCTCAGTAAATTGTTTCAAAAATATTTTACAATTACCAATTTCATCACAAACAAAATATTCATCTTCATTTAAAAAGAATATTGATTTAATATAATTTCGTGAAACAATATCGTCGTATTCTATTTTGAATAATTTGGAATTAATATCGTACTTTATTATTAACAAAGTATTAAAAGCTCCTATAGCAATTTGATTTTTATATGTCTTTAAAATAGAGCATTTATTTTTTAATAATGGAAAAGAATTGATATTGTTTTCAAGTAATTTCTCTAATGGGATCCATTTACCATTTTCTACTTTTACAATTAAATCGTTTTTCTTCGTTAATCCTATTATAATTAAATCAGAACATAAAAATGCAATTTTATCCAATTTATGTGATTTTGGAACGCCTTCGTTTGAAATAACTAAGTTTTCTATATCTTCTTCAAATTTTAATAAATTAGGTTCTAAAATAAATTTAAGATTATATTTTATACAATTTCCATCAGAACTTGTTGTAAAAATAGTATCGGTTCGATAATCATAATCAATACTCCAAATTGGAGATCCAAAATGATGTAATCTTTTGAATAAAAGTTCACCCTTCTGATTCCAAACACAAAGATTTGAATCTTCACCAGCAGTTAAAATGTATGACAAGTTATCTGAAAAAAAAAACGAATATATTAAAATCTAAAAAAAAAACTAAAGAAGTAACTTACTCAGAACAATAATTTTTCCTTGGAATACTCTCGCTGTATGACCATAACTTTGTATAAATGACTCTGTGGAAACGGATATTTTTTCATCTGAATTAAGATCGTTTTTTATTATTGATAAATCATAAATTTTTAATGATCTATCATCCGATGTGGTTACCATCATATTGCATTGTTCATTAACATCGATAGACAATGTAACACCCTTAAAATTTGTTAAAATATTTGTAAAATTTATTTTTCTTAAAATATTTGATTCATACATTTTTACCACTTAATCGTTGAATTATTTCAGAATTAAGAGGTTGAAAAACTATTACATCCATAGCTGTACCACCAAAAACATAAATATCGTTCCACGAGTTTCCTAATATATAAGAACAATATAATGTTGTTTTATCACGACAATAACTTTTATTTATTATTGTACACGTTTTCAAGACAATATCATATATTAATTCAATTACAGTAAGATGTCCACAAACAAGGCAAAGTTTATAATCTTTTAACCATTTTCCAGAACTAATCCAATCAGTAATTTTTCCTCTGTAAAGCAATTCAAAATCATTCTAAAAATAACAACATATATGAGATTCGCAAGAACAATATGTAAAAAATACTAACAATTATTTTGTATTTGATATTTAACAACCTTTTCATAAGAAATTATTAAAAATTCTCTTTCTCCATAGATTAAAATTAGGTTATGGTTAGGTTGTAAGTCTATTCCATGAATTTTTCCTTTTAATTTCCATGGTAAAATTTTAAAAGATGTTGGTCCATGATATCTTAATTCATTTCCTACAGCTAATTTTAATAATATTTACATTTACATTAAACGAAATCACATTAAAATTCAAAACATATTTCATTGTTTATTTAATTTTCTTACCTAAAAGAATATGATTATCAGGAAAAGATTTTACAGCAATTGAATCACAAATTTTTATCATTTTTTAAAATTCTAATTAAAAAAAAGTGTTTAAAACGTGAATTGTTATTCTGATTATTTATCATAGAAACTAAACAAATCTTGTTGAACTCCCACAATAAAATTTCCAAAACAATAACAAGGATCACATTTTAAAGTGACCACACATTTTTAAAATAAAAATTGACAATTTTTTTTTGACATTTTAGATAAGAACTGTCACAAAAAAATTAAAGTTTGAGTATTACTGTTAGATAAAAACTTCATTAGAAAACATAACCTTTATTATAAACATTAATTTTTGTAAACTATCAAGCTGCCGACACCCGCTTTTTCAATTTAAAATTTAATTTTAAGAATAATACATTAAATTAAGATAAAATGGATTTCAATAGCTTGTTAGCACAAGCACAAAAATTAACAAATGAAATACAAAGTGAGGATTTACCAAGAGTGGAAAGAACTATACCACAGGTAATTATTTGTATTAATTTTCTTAACAAAAATGTTTAGCAATATGTTAATATATGAATTACTATATCCAGGTTCTACAAGCTACTCAAGAATTGCATTCTCGTGTAACACAAACTCAAGATATTCAAGATATACAAGCGTATATTCTTCTCGGATCAAAAGGAATTGATCTTCCGAAAATATCTCAAAAATTGGAAACTTTAAGTGCTCGTAAAACATTCGAACCTTTAGATCCTATTACAGATACAGATATACAAAGTTTTTTAAAAAATGAAAGAGAAAATGCTATATTATCTGTAATTGAAGAAGTTCATAAAAACGTAAGATTTTCAAAATCATTAAAATTCAAGATAAACATTTGTTATTTTAATATTTTAGTCTTTTCAAACCGCTCAAAAACAAAAATGGGAACATATTAAGGCAGATTGGAGACAGGAAAAGGTCAAATTATTAAATGCTTTAGTTGGTCCTTCCCAAAATTGGATTGATATACAAAAAATTCCAGAACAAACAATTTTAAATGATACATCATTTGGTGGAAAGTCTTGTCTTAGCAGAATTGTAAAACATTTTTATATTTACAAAAATTATATTTTATAAATTGTACGTTTTAGGAAATGGCATATGCTCGTGAAGTTTTTGATTATAATAAACTTGTAATTGAAGGTGTACTACGACCAAATTTAGTTCAAAAATTTGCAAAAGTTGCTGAAACCTTCAACGATGCTGTAAGTGTTTTAACAATAACTTTTAACAGAAAAAATTTTACTACTACTTTGTAATTTTAAATATAGAAAGTGACTGAAATGTGGGAAATTATGAAATATATGGTTAATGTTACTCCATTATCTAGAAATAAAGATCCAATAAAAAGTCGTTCTCAAATGACTCAATTCATCGATCAGGCAAAGAAATATTTAGAAAATCGGTAAAAAATTAATTAAAAATTAATTTTAAGGTACATATTTAATTTAAAACACTTTTTTTACATGTAGTTATAAGTTGTACATGTCAACTGTAATATCTGGAAATTTACGTGAAGCTCAACGGGGTGGTGTTCCTAGTATTTTTAATTTGGTTTCTTCATTTGTAACTTTAACCTTTAATCAGGGAAATTGTTTTGGATTGCAAGACGGATTAATGGAAGGAAAACCATTATGGCCAATGATTTATTATTGCTTAAGATGTGGAGATGTTGCTTCAGCTTTGAAATGTTTACAAATGTCACATTCCGGACATGAAGATTTTATACAAGCATTAGAAGATAAATTGCATAAACCAGATCAAAAGTTAAATTCCAAATTGGAAAATCAACTCAAGCTGTTATATTGTAATAAAATAAAAAATTCAACAGATCCCTACAAAAAAGCTGTATATTGCATAATAGCAGGATGTGACATTTCAGAACAACATTTAGAAGTTGCAAAAACAACAGATGATTTTCTTTGGATTCAACTTTCGTTACTTAGATCTGAATCTAATGATAATACCGAAACTTTGACTTATTCCGGATTACAAACTATGATTTTAGAAAAATATGGAGAAAAACATTTTAATGCAGCCGACCAAAGGCATTTGTATTTCCAAGTATTAACTTTAACAGGACAATTTGAATCAGCCATTGAATTTTTATCAAGAACAGAAAAATATAGAACTCATGCAGTTCATATGGCTTTAGCTCTTAATGAATTATGTATGATCGGCGGCCCTAGAAATGTCCAAGAACCACTTTGTAAGTAAAATTATTATTAAAGCAAACTTTTAATTCTAATTACAAATTTCATTACAGTATCAGTAGATATTGAGGATCCAATACCTATGAGAAGAATAAATATTGCTCGTTTAGTAATGCTTTATGTTAAAAAATTTGAAATAACAGATCCAGCAGAGGCAATGCAGTATTTCTATTTTTTGAGGTATATTAAACTGATTTTGGGGAATGTTTTGAAATTGTATACATTTTTTTTTTTTAAGAAATTTGAAAGATCCCGAAGGCAGAAACCTATTTTTGCTTTGTGTTTCTGATTTGGCGATCGAATGTCGAGATTATAATTTAATTTTTGGAAAGATTCAACCAAATGGCGTTCGATCAAGGTAAAATTTAAATGTTTTTATGAATTGAATATTTTGTTAAAAATTTTTAATATTTTAGAGGTCTTTTTGATCAGTTTGAAAGTATAGAATTTGATTCTAAACAAGCAGCTAAAATGGTTGCCGAAGAATTAGTAAGAAAAGGAATGTTCGAGGATGCTATTAAATTATTTGATATTGCAGCTGATTATGAACATGCTTTACGTTATACCTCAATTTTATTATCACAAGTTGTACATCAAATTACTAAAAAAGGGTCACTAAGAGAACGTTTACAAATTTTAGCATCTGACTTTAATGAAAGATTAGAAGGCACCGAATTAAATTGTGATCCTCAAGTTTTGAATACATTCTGTTTGTTAACAAAATTAATGTCATTTTTTGATTATTATCATGAAAAAAATTATCAATTGGCATTAGAAGTCTTAGCAGATATAAATGTAGTACCATTGTCAATGGATGATTTAGAGAGTTGCGTAAATAATTTTAAACGATTAAGTGGTGAAGTGTGCAAAGTATATCCAGATATATTACTTGCGACTATGGATATATTACATAATGAATATAAGAAAATTAAAGGCAGTAATACATCATATGTGGATAAAGGAAGAGATAAAGTAAATAACTATTATATTTGAATTATTTTTTTATTTATTGAATCTTACATTTTTCATCTTTTAGCAATTACAATATTTAAGAGAAAAGGCTAAAGCACTCACAAGTATGGCTGGAATTGTTCCGTATAGAATGCCTGGCGATACAAACAGTCGTTTAGTACAAATTGAAATTCTCATGAATTAAATATGTATGATTTAGTTATAAATAAAGATTTACAATTTTTTTTTTAATTTTAATAACCTACGTTATTTTTTCATTTAATACTTTTAATTCCGTACTTGTTTTTAAACACGTTTTTCTTTTAAATTAATCGCAATGCTAAGGTTCTATACGCTTCGCCTATGTGAATGCGAACGAAAAACCAAATAGACCATATTATGTATCAGAAGAAAATATAGAAATACTCTGCCAGATGTCAGAAATGAGATAGGTATAAAGGAGCTGTAGGTATAAAGGTAAAAGTACAAAAAAGGATCACGAAGAAACATAAGAAAGAAAATAAACCTCCAAGAGCTCCGCAACAATGAAACAAGGAACAACATGGTAGCAACCTTACGCCAAACCCTGCCAATAGACCAACCTCACACATAGGAACACATTACATCATTAGCGCTATAACATTAACCGAGCTGTTATAGAACCTCACATCTCAATACCAGTCACATGGAAAAATGGAATTATCATTAAACTTCCTAAGAAAGGCGGTCTTACCGAGTATGAGAACTGAAGAGGCATGACAGTGCTAAACACAAACTACAAAATTATGGCAACAATAATACAAACTAGGTTACAAGAGAAACTCGAGATCCAAATAAGTGATCATACATATGACGCTGATCAACTAGTGATATTAGCTAGAACTGTGGGTCTTGAAATAAATATCGAGAAGACGAAAACAATGGCAAATAACATCAACAGCCCACGTCACCCGGTCATAAACAACACACCACTCGAATATGTAAATAACTTCCACTACTTAGGCTGCAACATAAATAATAGCGGCCACATAAGCACCGTTATCGAAAATAGAATTCAGACGGCCCGAGCAATATGCATACAGCCAATCTACTACGGTATCTACTAGGCATCTCAGAAGTGACCGTGATAACTCAGAAGTGAGATGCCTAGTAGATACCTCACCTCATGCTCCCAAGAAAAAAATAGGGGGAAAAAAAAGGAAAAATTTACTACAGAAAAAGCCTTACAGTTCTTTTGTCAAAATTAGGTACATATTTTCTAGTAACTCAGCAACTGCAAAAATAATTAAAAATAATTCTTAAAAAATATAGACACATATATTAATCGTTTGTACAATGAAAAAAATATTTGGGTTTCGTTTAATGATCAGTAATAAGACGAAATCTAACAATCAAATACTATTTTGGAAAAATATTTACCATTGCTTCTTAAAATATTTATTTGATAAACCGTGATAACCTAAATTCAACAGTTACAAATAAAAAAATTGTCTTTGTATAGACAATTTTAAATCCGATTATTCAGTACTGGAAAATTTGTAAATTCCGTAAAATGAACAAGCTAAAGACAATTTTAATTTGACTTTCCACTGTATTACTTCCATTATTTCAGTCATTCAAAAATCTAAAGTTTTTCAAAGGTTTCCGGGTGCTCAAAAGAAAATAACAAAAAAAAAACAATTTTATACACATAGTAAATAATTAATATTTTATTTCTTAGTACAATCTTGATAAAAATCTTTACAAAAAAAAAAATATAAATTAATAAAAAATAAAAAAACAATTAACTAAAATAAAAAAAAAAAATTTATATGTATATATACGGTATTGATTTGCCTAAATTGACAATTAAAATGGCTTAATTATTTTATTCCTTTGTATGGCTTTCTTGTATTTTGGTTCTACATTATGTTGCTAATGACTAGACCAAAAATGTATATATATTTATATATAGTTTTAATTTTAATTTAAAAATATAAAAAAAAATCTACTGTTAGATACTTATTTTATTAATAATATTTTTATTATTTTTTGTTTAACTTGAACTATATTTTAAGTAGAATGCCATCGCATTCTTTAATATTTTATAATTTTTATATTGACTGGGACGTTTTTTTAAAATTTAAAATTTTACATTCCTTTGTATGATCGATGTGCAAGGAATGTACTGATAAAATATAATATTCCATTAGCAATAGCAAGAATACCAGCTGTTAAATGACAATTATATTTATCTTCAGGGACACGATAAGATTTAATTGTTGAAACGAAAATCAATCCAGCAATTAACAACATTAAACCGCCAAAAAAGTGATAAACAGGCTCCTAAAAAAAAATTAAAATAAATTAAAAATTTTCATGTTATCATTTATGATTGTTTAAAAAAACTAATATGGTAATATGGTACTAGATGTTATAAATAATTTAATTGGTTTTTTCTTACAAATATTGTTTTTGACATAATTGTTCCAGTTCCCAGTGAAATTAAACATGATAAAAAAATTAAAAATGTTCCAATCATAAATGTTGTTGTCATTAACAAATAAAATAATATAAAATCACGTTCTATTACTGGGTTATAAGCACGACTATCAAAATAATATGCAACAAGACCAACACATATGATACCCAAAATCTAAAATTAATTATATAAAAATTAAAAAAAAAAATTATAATACATATTTTGCTTCTTATGTAATTTGGTTTTTTATTTTACCAATTCCAATAATTTTAAAAGTCCGGGAAGTGTCTTAAAGTACCCAGTATTAATTACAATATATGATGTATTTCCTGACGATGTTGTTGTACGTGTTACTGTAACTGAATGTGACATTTTGTTATGTGTTTAGTTTTTTTTTCTGTAGAATCTGTAAATTAAAATAAAAAAGAAGTATAAAATTAGTATATTTATAGTTGAAAATTAAGAATTTTAAATAATTTAATTAATTTGATTATAGGTATTCATAATTTATCTAAGATGTCAAAATTTAAATGGAATTGTCAACGTCCACTAAAATGGGGAACAAGCGTCCGATTTATATTTCTTATTTTATAAAATTTCCAAATAAATTTAACAGCTAACATTTGCAAATAAAATTTACAGCTAACATTTGATAAAAACGAAATTAATGAAAGCACTTAGGTACTAAGGTTCCGGTTACTTATATTTGCAGATACATTGTTTTTCAGAGATTTGGTCAAAGGTGACATTTCATTTACACAGTTACTTAACAGCATTAGTTTTTGTTCTAATAATTGATAGCTTAGATCCGTTAATCTCTTTACTCTACATTTTCATCGAACTAATTATGGTAAGAATGAACCACTTAGTAGGATGATGTCATTATGTTACTTACACAAACTCAAAATAAACTTTGAACTAACCAAAAAATCTTTAAAACGAGATTTGTACTTATGTCATTGATTGCACTTTATGATGATATATTTTTTATTATCAATGTCTTATTGTATTTAACTTTAATTTTGTAAACAACTGAATTATAAATTTTAAATTTATTGGTTTAATTACTATGAATTATTTAATTTAATTAAATTTTTTTTTTATTATAGTTTTTATATGAAATTTATAGATATTGCATAAATTTAGATTTAGAATGCTAATTATAATGTATTACATTGTAACTTGCTTGTGTTAAGCATGAAATAAATAAATAAATATTAAAATCTGTATTTTAATTAAAATGAGTATTAATTTAAAAAAGCAATACTCAATTTAATCACTAATGAAAATGAAAATAGGTAAATATTTTAGTGTTATCCATTTCTACATATTTTGATATTTATTTTATAGAAAACTGTATTATACTTTTAGTTCTTACTATCTTCCATAGGACGTGCCCTAAGATAAAACCAATTTTAACGTCATTGTAACATTTTAATGTTTAAATAATAATTTAAAGTTATATACCTCGTTGGATTTCAAATCACTATCATCTCATATAATATTCTGCATTTCAGTAACAGACGAAGAACACAAACTCTTAAGGAATTATGAAACCTTGATTATTTGCTCTTCTTAAGGATCAAATATTCAAAACTAACTGTTTTCCCTGTAACTTTGACATTTCATCTAATGAAACTTAATAAACGTATAAAAACCAAGGAAGTACTGTTATAAATGAAAAAAACTTCATTACACAGGAAGAACTGTTACAATTTTTTTTTTTAAGCGCTAACTGTTCAACTGTTAGGCTAATAAGCCTGTCTATACCATAGGTACATGTTGGAACAGGGGTCATATTATGTACGTGTTATTAGAATTGGTCTTATTGAATTCCACATACAATTTAAACATGAGATAGTACTAGGCCTTATAACATGTAGAAACCGTCTTAGATTTTCAATATTTACAATTCTATTTTTTGTTTATATTGTAATATTTTATATTTTACTTATATGGTATTCTATATCTGCGAGTTATATTATTTAATTAAATTATTTGTTTATATTTTTGCTTTTGTTTATATTTTTATATTAAAGCATTTTTTATTAAAGATTTATAATTATTAATTATTGATTACGCCATTAATTTGAACCCAATGGCGAATGGTAGCTGAGTCGAGTCGAAAACCAGAAAAGTTTTTTTCACTTTCACTAGAATTCGAACCCGGGCTCTTCCGGATGAAAGGTCGACACTCAACCACTTTGCCACCCAGCTGTGAAAACTTCATTACCCAGAAAGTAAAGTGTAACTAGCTTATGATAGTCAGAAAAAAACAAACAGTCTTATTCATTGAATATCTGTGCTATACATATACCTATCATTCTATTATAGTTATTGTATTAAAATATTAAGAGCTAATAAACCAGAGTCCTATTGCACCAAAATCACTTATCACTAATCTAATAAAAGTTTAGTAGTTTTTAGTTGATAAGTTTTTCTTGCTCCAAAACTATTTTTGATATTAACTCTATAAGAAGTTTTGATTATTAAAAAACATTTACTTATTGTAAAATTAATTATTTGATTACTTGATTAGTGATAAGCGTTTGGTTCAATAGTTCTGATCTATTGTTTCAATGATTTTTCATTTCATAAGTAAATAAATCTGATGAACATTCGTGTGTTCGGTATACCAAAGTGGAAATTGATAACGAAGGACTGCAGTAAGGACCAGTATATGTACTTTGATTAATATTATTATATTTTTCACAAGAAATAGTTGAATAAGAAAAGCTGCTAAGGAAACTGAATTATTTTCAAGTTCTAACCAATGTTGAAAGACATTTTTTCCCCTTGGTTTTAAAATTAAAAGTGTTATAAATAATCATACTGATAGAATAGTGATTATAAGATAAGTTAAATGTAAGTTCATATATTTAATTATCTGAGTGAGTTTGTCATATTTTCATCTCACACCTGAAGACAGAATCTTACAGACTTTTGTGAATATAACTAGAATTAAGTTTTTTTTTTATAAAATTAACTATTTCTCAAAAATTGTATATGTAATTAAGAATAAAAAGTTTTAATTTTTAAAGAATACTTAACATTGAAGAGTGAGTACTGAATTCCGAATAAAAGATAAAAAAAAAACATATAATTATAATAATTTTGATGACACATTATAAAATAAATATTACTATTAATATCAGAACTCAGAAGTTTCATGATTCATTGAAAAAATCATGTCATTTCTATAAATTGTAAAATTACTACATAGTATTTTTCATTGTATTCTATTCCATTTCATTTAAACTAGTTTTATTCTTGATAAATGATGTAGATAAGTAATATAAATATTTCAAATGATGGGAAATCTGAATCGAATTTTTTGAATTACACCATAACTACACTTCACACTATTAAAGTCATCATCGATTACTGTAGATGTTCGAATATAAAATTTTGATATTTTGCTGTATAAATATGATATTCTAAATATTTACATGATATTCTAAACTCTCTAATATTAGAGATCTTTTATTTGCTATTTTTATTAATTATTATATTCTAATCTTCTAATTGCTATTTAAGACCAATAATCAAAAAGATATTTTTTATATTTACTTTGAACATATAGGGTGAGTAGGTCAGTAATCGGCAGGGTGTTAGTTAATTTAGAGTGAGATAAATGAAAAATTTTTGACAGTTTTAGTTTTGGCATTTATTATTATATCTAAGAGAGACAGAGAATACTGGTTGCCATAGACTGCAATTATAAATTGAGAGACGATTAATGTCCGGAGACTGCTCCAAATTGATTATCTACAGTATATAATTAATTAGAGGCATTAAATCATATTTTTTTAAGTATACTATTGGTATATACTACACTTACCCTACATACAAATTTTACTAAAATAAGTACTAAAAAATTTATAATTTTAAATTTAAAAAAAAAATCACAGAAAATCAGTGCATATAGTGGCACATTTAATACGTGGAGCCTTTGAAGCCATTTCCTTATTGTTAGTTATTCTTATAAAATCCAATTGTCAGTAGCTATAAGTAGCTGTTAGTTATATAATGTTTATATATGCAAAAATAAATGTATATCTAAGTAAGAATAAGTAATAAGTATGCTTGCATTAACATAACATTTGATTGATAAATGAGATAAAACTTTTTATTATATAAGCTATAATAAGCTTTATTAAAAATATACTATATATACTCTATATACTGTAATTAGTTTTGGAAGACATAAATTAGGTACTCTCATAAGGTTGCAAATTTGCGCCATCTAATTGTTAAATTTTTTTTATTTTTTATAAACTTTAAAATTTTTTTTAAACTATTATTAACAAGATCTTAATCTCATAAAATTTTTTAAAAATACTTAAAAATAACTGCGCTAATTAATTTTAAAGTTAGTGTGTCAAATCTGACCCATTTTACCCTATATATAAATATGTTTAAATTTAAAAGTACTTATTAAACAAAATTTTCAAGTCGCAATCTGTGGTTAGCATTGAAATTATTAATTCAGCATTATTTTTCTACCTACTTATTATATATGTAACTCTTAATCTAACGTGGTTTCATTTATATACATACATATATATATTTAAGTAAAGCATGGATTATAATTTTATTTTTTTAAAAACTTTAGTAAATATTTATATAACTGTAAATATGTATTTAAACTATATATTTTATTATTATTCTTTTTAAACAAATCCAAAAAAATTAAAAATATTGCATAAAAATATTCAACATTCCTTCTGGAGAAGGCTGTTTACATTTTAAAGTGATCTAACAATATGATCTTATAATTTTAAGGAGCAGCAAAACACCTATAAACATCCGTTGGCTGAATTACAAATCACCTACACCATTTTAACACTCAATTTAATTTAATAAGTTGCAGAATTTTTGTACAAAAATAAACAGCAAACTGCAAAAGATATATTTAGTTGCTATTAAATGTTGCAGTTTGTTGTTCTCACTTAACAGAAATCTATTTGTATATTACATCTATAAATAAAATTTTGGCGCCAAATTAACTTATTCAGGTTATCAGGGTTAGACACCATTAGACTTAGAAATTATTATCAAATACATATACATAAATAATAATAAATACAATTATTATTTAAGTTTACGGCAAGGAAAAGTCATACTCATATGAAACTCTCAATTATTTAAGTATATACTATTTAAGTGATATTTTCAAGTCGTAGTTTTATATAGTTTAAACTAAAGAGTGTAGTAGAGTAGACTGTGTCAACTGTGGGATATCCGTATAATCGTAATATAAACATTATATCATTCGGTTAATTACTTTTGGCAAAATTTCAAACATTCAGCTTTATTAGGTGTAGAGTAATGCTCATATAAAAAAAGAAGATACCCCCGTGCAATAGACAAACCAAATCTTGCAGAAACTATCCAGCTATCGATCCAGCTTCATTAGGGTTAGAGTAATGCTCATATAAAAGAAGGAGTTGTATGACAGCTTCTCGAACCCGTGGAGCAAAATGACTGGATTTCAATAGCAATGACGGTTCCTTTATTTTTTGAGTTATCGCGCGGACAAACATACATAGCTAAATTGATTTATTTTTGGATTCTGATCCGATCCATATATTTGAGTCCCCCCCCCCTTTTTTTTTTCTCTGCGTCACAAACGTAATGGCAAATTTAGTATACCCTTTTGACTTATAGTCATACAGGTTTAAAAATTATGAGATTTATCACTTTAAGCTCAGTTTTATGTATTTAACCCACGCACAGCTTATATTATATATACATATTATCTAAACTGTGATTACATTCTATTTATAAAATTTAAAACTTTCTAGAATTTTTTTTTCAGTATATTTTAAATTATTATTTTAAAATTTAAAACTTTTTAATTACTATTATTTATAAATTAATCAATTAAACAAATATACAGATGAAACATTTTATACACAAATTATTAATTGTATACATACACTAATAATTTAAATCACTGTCAAAATAACGAATTGAGTAAAGCTTTTTTATATTCGTATTATATATAGGTATATATTTATTTTTTTTTATTTCAATTTAATATATATAGGTATATATTTCAATTTAAAAATAAAAATTTTAAATTTAAGTTAGAACGAAAAAGAAGTGTTAACACAAAAAACGCTGATTTAATACTGGAGAATTCAACGCTTATCTGGTGACTGGTGTTATATTTCCTTTAAAAAAATGAGCGAAGCGATCAAAGTTTTTTTAAAGTTCCGTTCTCTTTTATTTTTTTTTATTGTAAAGGTGAATAAATATTTTATTGAAGTTTTTTTTATTATATACCTAGATATTTTTAAATATGAATCATCAATTGATTTTGAATTTTTGTCTAGTAGATTTTTAAGTACAACAACAAGTTTTCTAAAATTGAATGTATGTAAAAAAAAATTGATTACATATTTACATATTGTTATTTAAAAATAAAAATAATGAATAAAATATATATGTATGTATGTTAAATATGAGCTTGATTGAGACGAGGTGTAAATGACAATTGTATATACATATATAATATATGAACATTAATCAAGTGTAAAAATGACGGTATATACCTTGAATTAAAATAGTGTGTATTTTATATTATGTGTTATACGATTGTATGCAAATAGCCTTTAAATATAGTCATATAGTCTACTTAATTTAAGAAATTATTGATTCGATTAATATCAAATTACGCAGAAATAATCTTTTTTTTCCAGTATACAGCAATTTTTTGATAATTTACATCAAATGACGGTATACCCTGAATCTGAAACATGGCAATGACGGTATACCTTGAAATAAAACAATGTATTTTGTATTTTATTTTAAATATGTTATACGATTGAATGGAAATACTCTTTAAGTATTTATTTATTTATTTGTAGTTCCAGACAATAGTAAATATTGCTTTATAATAATAATCCTTAACCTATATTTGGCATTTGGACTTCTTATTAAACTATTTTAATATACACTATATTTTTTTAATTAGATATTATCCGACCAGGATTTGAACTCGAGACTTTTCGATTGAAAAGCTCCCGCTTTACCACCGAGCTATCGGTCAGATACTTTTTAATTATAGTCGTACAGTCTACCTTATTTAAGGAATTATAGATCCGATAAATATCAAATTACGCAGGAATAATAATCTGGCCTCGTTATAGGTTCACCACACTTCTGTTTTTACAGTATACAACAATTTTTTGGTAATTTTGTAAAAAGTTCCCAGTTCTAGGACTAAACATTTTTTTAAATTAAAATAATATATTAATTTTAATAAATTAATTTATTTATAGTATTCAGATATGCATATAGTCCTTATTTTTAATCTTAAATATAATTTTTGTTTCCTATTATTAATTATTACATGTTTTTTTTTTTTTAATTTTAACAAATTTGTACAAAAGATTCATATATAACAGATGTATAACATTAGTATGTAAAATTTAATATCATTTTAGTTAATTAAAATTATCAAATTTTTTTTTTTTATAATTATTTAATTAATTCTAGTCCCTTGAGCCCAACGGCTGGCTCTTGATGCTTATGATGACTAGTTTGAATCAAAATTTCTAGATTAGTATTATATTTGTAACCCTTGAAAGGGTTAGAAGCATTACCGATTTAGGGATTCTGTTGGATGATAAACTGAACTTCCATCTCCATTATGAGTATATGATTTCCAAGGCAAACAAAATGCTCGGCTTTATAAAAAGAAGAGCTAAAGAATTTAGCAGCATTGCTGTAACAAAAGCTCTTTATTGTTCTTTAGTGCGTTCTATTCTTGAATATGGTAATATTGTGTGGGATCCTGCATTTCAAATACATTCTGATAGAATAGAATCCGTACAAAAGCAATTTCTTCTTTTCGCTTTAAGAAATCAATATAATCCTAGAGATTATTCAATTCTGCCTAGCTATCTCGAAAGACTTAATTCATTGAATATGTTAACGTTATCCTCACGCAGGCAAATTCTTTCTTCCTGCTTTACTTTTGACGTTTTAAGAAAAAACATTGACGTTCGGTATTTATTGGATAACTTTAAAATAAACAATGGTGCGAGAAATACGAGAAGCACTAAATACTTAGTTGAAAATACTCATAGAACTGAATATGGAAAAAATGAACCAATAAATAGATGTTGCATTACATTCAATAAACACAGTCATCTTTATTCTACACAAATTTCTCGATACACTTTTAAACATAAATTAAACTTAAAATTCATTCATGACCTAAGACAATAATTTTAACCTTCATTATATCATATTACACTTCAAGTTCATATTATTTTTTTTAATTTAGTTATTTTATACAGTTAGTTAATACAGTTAGTATTCATAAATTTAATTTCAACTGTGTTTTTGCTTTGTATGCATTTTCTACAAATAAACAAATAATTATACTTTTGATTCTTAATGTATTTAAAATTTTTTTGGCTATGTAATCAAATTTCATGTTAATTATAAGTTTTAGTTTTAAGAATTTTTTTGTAAAAACCTTGTTTTGGTTCAAATAAATAAATAAATAAATAAATATTTTACATGAAGCATATGTTCTAATAAGAGTATTTTCAGAGTTGACAAAATTCCAGTACTTTGGTATTTAATTAAACAAGCCAGTACAAGTACTATTATATACGGTAAAAAATATTTAATAAAATTTAAGTATTATTAATAGTATACTGGCAAAAATACAAGTACCAGTAAAAATACATCTACTGGTAGCTACCATTACTTTACAAGTACTTACGATTAGTTACCAGTTCAACCAGTAAATAACTAGTATTTAATCTGTACTACCAGTAGTTACAAGTACTACCAGTTGTATACCAGTACTACTACCAGTATTAACCAATAACAATACTATAATACTATAAAATATCATACTAGACATAAAGCACATTAGTTATAGTTGCAGATATTCTATCTGAATAAGGAGACTCGATTTAGGTAATATTTGAACTTTATTAAGTATGTACTGAATAATACTTAAGTTTTATATATTAAAAATTGAATTTTTAAGTATTTTATGGCATTATTTTTGTTTTTACAATAAATTAAGTATAAACTAAACTTGCAACATTTAAATATTGTCTTAATACTTGATTTTTGATATTATAATTAGTCGATATAAATCGAGTATTAAGTATTTTTTGAGTATTACTGAGTATTAAGTATAATCATTTTTAATACTTAATTACAATACTTAGTATTCGATAATAGTCAATAAAGCTTTAAGTAAAAATATAGACCCGTATATATAAAGTACAAAGTGAATACTAGATAATGATAATACTTATGTATTCCATAGTATTTATTTGTTTACTACGAGTTTGTTCCTTTCATTAAGCATTTTTGAGTATTATCGAATACTAAGTATTTTAATCAAGTATTCAAATTTTTTTGTACTTAATACTCGGTAATACTCAACAATACTCAAAAAATACCTAATATTCGAGTTTTATCAATTTATTATAACATTAAAGATTTATTGAAGAAACATAAGTATAAATACCATAAAATGCTTAAAACTGAGTATTTAGTATATAAAACTTAAGCCTTATAGATACATATTTAGTAAAGCTCAAGTGTAAGCATTATCGAGTATCTACTTGTACTATAGGGGCCATTATCTTACTTACTATCTATTTATTCATTACTCTTACAAGCCTCTCATAAAAAATGAATTGAGTTTATAAATCTTATAAAAAGTTTTTTTTTTTTTTTTTTTAAATTAAGGCTAATAATTTTATCTTAAGAGTACGTATATATGTATAAAAAAACAAAATCTCTTAATAAATATATTATAATCACAAATTACAATCAGTCTTACTGGTTACATCATCAATCTAAATAAATATATTAAAATATTTTATTACATTTTTCATACATAATATATTTAGTTAATGTGATTTTAAGACAATATTAATAATGAATTAATATATATATATTAATTCATTAATTTTGAACCAAAATATATTTATTGTCATTATTTTTAAACAATATTAATTAGTCATTTTACATCACATAGCTATATTTTACAACTTGATTACATTTTTATTACAAGGTGACTAAAGACTGAAATTATAATATTAATTTGATACGCTATGTATAAAATTAATTATGTAAAATAAAATAAAATTATGTAAAAAAAAATGATAAAAAAAATTTTAAATAAAATAAATAGCATTGAACTTTGATATTTATTTAATTAATAATGATTCATAAAAGTTTAAAAAAAAAATGTAATAAACTTATATAATTCACCTCTTATCAATATCACAATTTTATCAATTTATTCAAATATCAATTATGGATAATTTATATAGATAAAAATTCAATAAATTATTTCATATTATATTATTTAATCATATATTAAATATAATTAATATATAACATAATATACAAGTGCTTATTAATAATTAATATATAATATACAAGTACTTATTAAAAATAAAATATTTTTAAAATTAATTTTCTATATTAATGTGAAATAAATTGATAAAATACAAATGTTTGATATTTAATTAGATAATCATTTTTGACTTTAAAATATAATTATTATAATCCTAATTTAGTGTTAAAAAAAATAAATTGATAATAAAAAGCTAAATAATATTATTAAAAGCATCAGAAAAAAGTAGAGAAGATTGTGTTAACTCTAGAATACCTGCTTAAATATAGTATATGCACCGCACCGTTGAATGAAAACAAACATGTAAGGGTGCGTTTATGTTGGAGCTGCGATAAGTGATAAGAGCGTCGATAAGAACATAGCGTAGAAAACTAAATACATAATTTAAATAGAGGTGTTTATGTTGAAACATCGCTTTGATCATCGATAAACGATAAGAGCATATAAAACTCTTTATTCAGTTTTCTACGCTCTTATCGATGATTAAAATTTTTAAAATAAAATTTTGCTCTCGTTTATTATTTAAATTTTTTATATAAATGTTATGTTATTTTTGTTCGTTAATTTTTTCTTTAATACAAAATCTCGAGCAGGTGCAATTATAGATTTTATAATATAATAAAATAAAAATTCTATTTATTGTTGATAAAATAATTTTATGTTTTATTTTTTATTATTATAAAATAACCTTTTAAAAAATACAATTTTATTTTTTTTCAACTTAATATATTTTAATTAATACTTACACCTTCCAATAAATAAACAATTATAATTATGCTTTATTATCATATTTAATTTAAAAGTTTTTTAACTTAATTTTGATTTTCTTTTTTTTAAAAAAATATTACTAGATAAATCTAAAACAACTATAAATAATATTATTTTTTTTCATTTTACATTGCTTTTATCGAATCTCCAATATTAACACTGCATAAGAGCATAGCTTTTTCTATGCTCTTATCGATGCTCTTATCACTTATCGCAGCTCCAACATAAACGCACCCTAACTCGAACATGTTTTACCAGATCAATCAAATTTTATATAATATTTTGCCGAAGAACTTGATCTTTCATTAATATAATATTAATCCTAGTAGAATCGATCTCAGTTGATTTTAAAGGATATGAATTTAAAAGTTGGCTAGACCATTCACATTTGTCAGAATATGTTGTCATAAAACGTAAACTTGTTTTGGCATAGTTCACCCAATTTAATAAAATCCTAAGTTATGAGTTTTATTTGTATGACAACTAATCGAATCTCTTGCACTTAACAAACTAACTTATATGCATTACTTAACTATTTCCGGCAAAGGCAATGCATACCATATGCTTTATTGAATATATAGTTAGGCTCTAAATGAATCATGTTTTAGCTATACTTAATTAAAAAAATACTTAATTTGAATATGAAGGATTGTTCTGTATAATGGATTGGGTATAAAATTCGCGTTTTAAAAACTCGCGTGTCAAATTTAGCTATTCAAAATCTCGTGTTTCATAAACTCGTATCTGAAAACCTCTTATAATATTATATAATTGAAAAATTGACTAATAATATTTTAAAAAGCAATGTTTTTTTTTTAATTTAACCAAATTTTTGGTTAATTTTCTACGAAAAGAGGGCAATCCTGATTTTGAATTCCCTCTTAATTTAGAATTTCACACATCCATATATAAATATAAATATATCTGGAAAAAACGTATAATAGTGCCTATGAATTCAACCCTAAAATCCCTCCTAGTTAAGAATCTCGCATATACATATATGTACTCTGTAAAAGGCGTACAAACCTGATTTTGTACTTAGTACAAAATCGCCCCTAATTATGTTTTTGCATACATATTTCAATATTAAGACATTAAAAAACATTTTAAAATAGTGGGCTGCGCCATTTATTTAATCGTATCATCCAAACAAATTTCTCATATTAATAAAGTTCGAAATCGATTTACAGGATATAAATAAAACCATAATAAATTAAACAAATGTTTCTTTCATCTTAAATCTTTTCAGGGTTATTAAAAAATAAAAATACGTATTTAAAATTTAGGAATTCTATCGGTAATTCATAATATCGAACTCATCAATAGTCAAGAAGTATTAATTTGCCTAGATTTATTTCTAAGTTCAGTTTTTTAAAAAGTTTTACAGTACTTAAAAAAAAATTTCAGAAAATCTTGGTATGTGAGGTATAAATTTTGAAATGAAACGTCAAACCAATGTTTATACACAAAAGTTTATAAATGTTGCCAAATCAAGAACTCGATTCATTTAAAAGCAGAATAATATTTAAAAGTTTTAAAAATTCAGAACTTTTTATAAAGCTTTGTAAATTAAAAGCTGCAAATAAAAATTTATAAATAAATAAATAAATTTTAAATAAATATAATAAATAAATAAATTTAATAAAAAATATATAATAAAATATAAGAAAAAATAAAAAAAATATTGTATTTATTTTTTTTTTTAAATATAATTTATTTCAAAAATACTTTTTGTAAAAATTATAATAAAATTAAAAAAAAAAAAAATTAAAAATTAACAAAAAATTAATTTTAAAAATGCATTTTTAATTTAAAAATAAAATAAAAAAAATAATTCGCAAAAATAAAAATTAAAAAAAAAATAAAATTAAAAAAAAACTTAAAATATCAAAAATTTTCGTATATTATATACGTTTTAAATTACATATTTCTTGTATATAAAACTAATAATTAAACATTTAAAAAAATATATATATATTTAATTGTTTTATTTTAAAATCGTCTTATTAATTAATTGTTCAATATGAGTTCTTTTCTTATTATTCTTTTGTTTTTATATATTTTATTTTTTTTTTTTTTTGGACGTTACTTATATAAAAAATATATATATATACTTCTTTTAATATATTAAAATTTTTAAAATAATTGCTTTTTTTTTTAAAAGATATCAAAAATTAAATTTTAAAACAATACGTATACATATATATATATATAGTTTGTTTATTTGGATTGGATTTTTCAAATTTTACATTCCTCTGTAAGATTTATTTGCAAAATATGTACTTATGAAATATAATATACCGTTAACAGCACAACATACACTAGCTGCCATTTGTCCTTTATAATGATCACCCTGTCCTTTTTGATCAGATAATTCAACAATACCAGCAATACCCACTGCTAATAATGCTAGACCACCAAAAGCATGATAAACAACTTCCTATAAATTTTTTTTTTTTTTTTTTTTGAAAAATAACAGTATAATTAATTAAAGTATATTATAATTGAAAAGAAATTTAAATTATATACACACATATTTATATATATATATATCTAAATTTTTTTATTTAAAATCATGATTCTCTTAAGTTTTTTTTGGCATTGCATTTTAAAAGCCTGAAAATTCAATAAATTGAGTTCATAAAAGCAACACTTTGTATATGTATATATTAAATAAAAACTATTGTAATCAAAATAACAGCAAGTTAATACAACTGACTTATTAATACCTTAAATCCGGTAAATCAAAATTATATTAAAAATGGATAAATTTTAATTTAATATATCCTATAGCTTATATAGAAATGAAAGTTTGACATTATAGGAGGAGCATGTGGCAATATATCCGAACCGCCAATTAATTTAATTTTAAAATTAAGAATCTAAAAAACATATAATAAAACTAATAACTAAACTTTATACCAAATTTAAAAGTTATATCTTTATTAGTTAAAAAAAATATACTTATTTGACCTTGGGAGTTGTGTAATAGTTACCCGAACCGCAACTCCTATGAAAATCAATTTTCGAGAATATAAAATATAAATAGAAAAAGTGCTTACATTACATTTATTTGATCTATTATTATAATTTCGACGATGTGCTTGTTAGATCTTGGACCTTGGGAAGCGTGTAACAACTTACCGATTCCTGATCAGTGTCGAACACCTTCAATTTATTACAAACTTCAGTGACAATAATAGTAAAATCAGATACTTTATCATAAGGTATATAACGTTTATAGGTATATTTAATAAAATATATAATAATATAATCTATCTATGCTTAAGAGAATCGATAATTTTTAATAAATTATAAAAGTATATATATATATATATATATATATATATATATATATACTTACATATATTGTTTTTGATAGAATACTGCCAGTACTTAATGATATTATACATGATAGTAATAATAAAAACGTTCCTATCATAAATGTTGTAGCCAATAATAAAATACTAAGTTGAGTATCTTTGGTTAGGTATGAAGAGTGTGAGTAATAAGTTGCAAGAAGAGTAACAGCAACAACACCAAGAATCTAAAAATTATATATAAGGAAATTATTAATTATTTAAATAAATTCTGTTTATATATAAAATGTATTATTAATCCAATATTGTATTCAGTTTTAAATATATATAGTACTTGCCTATAATATTTTGGGGTGTTTATAAATTTGGGGCTTTCAGAATAGGTGGGCAATAAATACTTTGAAAATGAATATTTATACATAATATACAGTTTCATATTTCATAAACTTATAATAATTATAAAATAAAATAAGTACAATATTTTGAATCTAAGTAACGATTCTGTAACTCACAATACAAAGTAATCAATATTCTCAAATTAATGTAACTAGATTGCACATTTGTACTGTAAATGAGTAATCCTTTTTGTGAACCAGTAGCGGAGCCTAGACTTTTAATTTAATTTAACTTTATCTAAAGTAATCAATATTCACTAATTGATGTAACTAGATTGCACATTTTTACTGTAAATGAGTAATCCTTCTTATTAACCAGTGGCGGAACCGAAACTTTTAATATAATTTAACTTTATCTAAAGTAATCAATATTCTCTAATAGAAGTAACCAGATTACACATTCAAACTGTAAATGAGTAATACTTTTTCTGAACCAGTGGCGAAGCCGACACTTTTATTTAATTTAACTTTATCTAAAGTAATCAATATTCTCTAATAGATGTAACCAGATTACACATTCAAACTGTAAATGAGTAATCCTTTTTGTGAACCAGTGGCGGAGCCGACATTTTTTTTAATTCAACTTGACGAAGTTAATATAAGAATATTGAAATAATTTAATACTAATCTTGAACTTAAATAGTTCAATACAAATTTTTAATATATATATACTATATATATTAAATAGGAGGTTGGAGATATTAGAGATATGATATATTAAAAAATATACTATATTTATAAAAGTCAAATACAAAGTTGAATTAATAATAAATATAAAAAAAATATTTATAAATATACATACCAATTGTAAAAATTTAAGAATACCAGCTGCTGTTTTTAAATATCCAGTATTAATAACAATATAAGATGAATTTCCAGATGTTGTTGTTGTACGAGTAATTGTTACTGAATGAGACATTTTGTTTTATATTCTAAAAAAAAAAAAAATTTATATAAAATTAATAAAATATACAAAGTAATTAAATTTGTTGAATTGTATAATGTTAATTTTAAAGGTAGGTAGGTACCTACAATAACGTTCTTTTTAAAATTAATTTGTATTTCAGCCAAATTATTTCAAATTATTTTTTGGTTCATAATTAATTTAGTAATTTTATTTTTTTTTTTTTTAATTTAAAAAGAACGTTTTGTATTAATTTTTTGAATGATGGTACCTACCTTTTAAAATAAATAAATCTTTTATAAAATTTTTAAATTCACTTAAAAAAAAAATGTATTAATGTTTTAACTCCGGTTTTTTATACGAAAAACGCGAATAAGTTTTTAAAATGTGTTATCAATCACATTGTTTAACTTATTGATATTATATAAAATTTTCAGATTTTAAAACTGTTTATTTTATACTTAGTATAAAACTTCAAAATTTGTATAGTCTATTAGTTACACTCTGTTTGTCTGTCTATCTATCTGGATGTACAAAAAAAATGTTTTTCACACCGTTTGAAATAAAGAATTGAAATTCTAACTCCCGTCAGGTGTCGTAAAAAATTAAAGTTTTATGAAACAAATTTTTTATGTATCCCCATCTTTTACGGAGCTACAGCCCCAAAAGTTCGAAAAAAACGCTATATTTAAATTGTTACAACACAAGTTTATATACGGTATATTTTTAATCTTCAAGATTTAAATAAGCTGTAGCTCATTATATGCTTTATAATTGTAAAATAAATAAATATTATTGCCCTAATATACTGTATTTTAATTTAGAGGTTATGTGAAATTCAGTTTTTGTAAAACTTTTGACCCCTACAATTTTTCCAATAATTTAAGTTAGAAACTTTGAGGGAATTTATAGATCCAGGGAAATAAGTATGAGTCATTTAAGAAGAAATTTTTGTGTGACCCGACATTTAGGAGCTGTAAGGGATCAGAAAATGAAAACCATTTTTTAACACCTGCCCATTTTTTTCGACGTTTAGGAGCTATTATAGATCCTTGGGAATGGTAATAAATCATTGAAGAAATTGCGTGACCCGACGTCTAGAAGCTGTAAGGGGCAAAAATAGAACACTATTTTTTAACACTTGTCCTAATTTTTTTAAGTAATATACTGAAATTAAAGTTTTAACAACATATTTTATAATTGTTAATAGTTTTTCATAATTAGAAAGCTTAAAATTGAACAAAGAGTCTTTTAATACTTGTTGCCAATTATTAAATGATCAACTCCTTGAAAACCATTTAGGACCAAATTTTATTACAAATTGTTACATGGACCATTTTTATCAACAATAAGCATATGTATATAAATTGAAAGTAGTTTAGTCGTTCTTATAATAAATTTGAGTTTCCTTTCAACCAGATTTAAACCACCAAACGATTCTAGATTTAAACCACCAAGAGATTCTACATTGTGCCAATTCTAATAATATAATTCCAGTTTTAATGAATATACAGATTTTAATGCTATGTTTTATTAAGATGCTTCTGGAATGTTGAATTTCAATTGTTAGAGAAACGGTTTCGAAATTAGGCGTTTTATTATTTCAGTCTTCAGGAATAGGTGAACAATAAATACTTTGAAGATTAATACTCACACATACAGATTCATACTTATTCATTCATGATAAGTTATATTTAAAAAGAATTTAAATTTATTAAAAAATGTTGAAATTTCATAAAATAACTTATTTGCTTTCTTTAAAATTACTCTGAATCTATTTAAATTTTACCATAGAAAACTTAGAGTAGAGAATTTTAAAATATAATTAATATTTGCTAGAAAAAAAAAATAAAATTTAATTATTTAAAAAAAATTATAATTCATTTAACAATAGTTTTTATGTAAAATTTTTGATCTCAAATTTTAGTTAAAAAAACAAATGAGAACCGAAAATATTTAGAAGTCATAAAATTTATTTTGAAATGTCTCATATTTAAAATTTTTGAAGCAAAATAAAATTTTTAAAGCTTTTTTATAAATAACTATTAACAAAAACATTTTTAAAAGAAAATTTAAGCAAATACAGAATCGCAAAGTTTAAGCGATATATCTATTAAAATATTTTTAAAGTAATATAATTTTTATAAAATATACATTGCTCTAAACCTAGAGTTTAGATATATTTAAGGGAACTGCACGGTACATCATAGTAGCAAAAATATCAAAAAAAATAATTATACTTACTTCCTATACTACTACTATATACCATCGAATTAAGATGATCCCATCTAACTAAAAAAAATCTTTGTTAATCTTAAAGTACCTTTATACTATACTAGCTAATACACGGTGCGCGTTGCTGCGTCTCTCAACGAATTTTGACATTTTACAAACATATTACATAAAATATGGGGTAAATGTTAATGGTAGAATTTAGTGTCAAATCCGTATACTTCGTAAAATTTACCGTAATTCGCTTCGAAAAATGTTTTTTGAGCAATCGCCGAATCAGCACTACCGATATGGGTTAAAAAACCCCAAGTCTTTTAAAAGAGTCAACTACCTTTTGAAAGAGCAACACGTATTTTGAGGTAAATCGGTCAAACCGTTTTTATTTTAGGACATTTTCAAATAATTAAACCCAAGCTCCGATTTCGCGTATATTTACTTAGTGAATCAAATTCATGATCATACATTAAAAATTGACATTTATCTAGGTGGTGAAAGTTTAATTGAAAATTTCCAAATTTGAATTGAAATTTTTTCAATATTAAAGTATACTATAATATTAATATATAATCCTTTATAAATTTTAATTTATACTTAAAACTCACAGATATCTAAACTGTAATCCTACTTTCAGTTTTATTTGCTAGTTGATAAATAATATAATATATTAGTTATAATAAACAATTTTCTTTTCTCAATTTGAATATTAAAATAAAAGTTTATATTAATTTGTATATATTATTAATTATGTTACTATTATTTTGTATATCACTTTTTTTTTTTTTTAAATATATTCTGTTCTAAATTTATTAGAATTATTTTATTCGTTTGTTTTTTTTTTGGTTATTTTTCAAGGTAATATATATATATAAATGTATATATATATATAATATATTATTTCCACAAATTGAATATTAACTTGTTTGCGCATATCTGATTCATTTTCACTTTCACATAATTCACTTAATAGCTGCTACACATCATATTATATATGTATATATTTTACTTAAGATAATACTCATGAGTCAATCAATATATAGAATGATGTTGATTGGGTCATTGTTTTATTTTTTTTTTTTTTTTAATTTAAATGTTTTTTTTACTATATAGTTTTTGACAAATGAGACGTGATATTTTTAGAATTATTTGAATATATATTTTTTTTTCTATTTTATTTTTTCACATTATAATAATTTTCTACTTTATATTGTGTTCTACTTTAAAAAAAAAAAAAAAATTTTTTTAAATTTAATATTGTTAAAAGAATTTAGTATATATATACAATTAAATTTTTTTTTTTAAAAGTTGTGGGTTTAAAATATAAATTAAATGCAAAAGAAATATTCTAGAATCTGGAAGGAAAATAAATTTCATTAAGATATTATTACAAAAAAAATTGCATAAATATAGGAGTAATTCAGGGATTCATCTTTCACTTGCTATTTTTTTTTAATTTGAGAACGTCTTATTATGAGATTTATAATTTAATTTTAAATTTTATACAATATTATATTTAAATTTACATTAAAGATTTCTTATTCTCTCTTTTACAGGGTAGACCAAAAGTCACCTTAGGGTTTAAAAATTTAGTAATTTTTCATTCATATATAGTTTTTCTATTTTTTCTTTTCAGATATTATTAATTGAAGCAACATCAACGAGCTACGAACCAAAGTATACTTTCCCAATGGCCATTTAATTTTACTGACTTTATTTCACAAAATTACTGAACATTTTAATTATGGATAATGAAGCATATTTCCATCTAAATGATGTGAATAAGCAAAATATGGGATTGTTTGTTACTGCAAACTGCAGAGTTGTTTACTATTACACTCGCTCAAATTTACAGCATGATGTGGGTAACAATAAGTGAAATTTTTGACGAATAAATTATGCTAAGAGATTCAGGATTCAGTTATAACTTTGGCAGCTAAATTCCTATGGGGTTATCTCAAAGAACGAGTATATATGAACAAGCCTCAAACTATAGAACAGCTAAAGCGCAATAATAAAACTGTGAATAGAGCAATAGAGCCTGATGCTTTTTGTGCTGATATGCAAATAACCAATTTAAGAGACCAATTTTGCATTGATGAAAGTGGTGGTAATTTATCTAACATTATTTTTCATAATTAAAACTTAAATCATGCAAAGTTTATATTATATTTAAAAACAATAAAGAATAATAATAACCAAAAAAGCTATTCAATTTTTACACACAGGCGGGATTTTCGGCCCACCCTTTAATTAAATATGAACAAATAAATTGCAATAGATTTGATATCTATCTAACTTAATTTACTGCAGCTAATGTAGTTCTTTTTAAGATGGCGAAAGTATCTCATTTTATATTAAAATTTTATACTATACACAAACCAATATTAAAAATTAGATAATTTTAGATCCCTAGAACTTAAAGATTTTTAAAGAATCTATTAACAAATAAGAAAATTTAACAAAAGACAACAAAAATATTTATATTTTTTTAAAATAAGGTTATATTATTTTGTTCAAATTGTTCGAAGAATTTTAATAATATCTTAAAAATATGAATATCCCAAAACTTTCCATTATTTTTATTTAGAATTAAATTGAAAAATAAAATTCCACGCTGCATCCAATAGATTAATGAACAATTAAATATGGTGTTTGAAACAAAATATTTATTTATATATGAATTTCTTAAATATTTACAATGATAAAAACTTCTCACATATAAAAAATTTAATTTAAAAAATTAGATTATCATTATTCCACTTTTTTTAAAATATAAATAACCCTGTACTTTATATTAAATTAATTCAAATACAAAATATATATAAATTTTAAAATTTATTTTATTAATTTGTTTTGTATAAACAAATTAAATAAATAAACTTATATAGAACTTATATTATATATTTATATATTAATTAAATATTATATAAACTTATATATAGAAGTTAAATATACTTTTTGTGAATTATTTTTTTTTTAATTAGAATTAAAATTCAATAATGACCAAAAATTACCAAAACTTATAATATACAATTGGTAAATGTTTGGTTATTTAATAAATTCAATTTATTATTTTAAATTATTTTAAATTACTGAATTAAATACAAAAATTCTAACTCAATAATTGCCTTTATTTTTAAAAAAAACAACGCAACAAACTGCTATACCTGAAAAAATATAACAATGCGAATAGAAAAACTATACTTTCATGTTTAAAAATACAAATTAAATTTAAAACAATTAAAAAAAAAATGGTAAACAATCTAAAACTAAAATCAAAAAAAAAATATCAGGAAATATCATATTAAAATTATAAGATAAAAATTATATAATTATTACCTCATCATCAATTTGATCATTTGTTATATATACTAGCCTATTACCCATCATCATTATATACTTGTATTATACAAAAATCTTTATATGTTAAACATTAGCCATATTAGCCATTATTAGGCTACAAAATAAAAAAGTTTTTTTTAACTTAATTTATGAAATCATCACGCAACAATTTTATCGTATTTTTTGTTTTGAAACCCAAAAAAAAAAAAAGGGTTTTCTTTTAAAAGCCCAAGCATTTCCCATTAATTAATTAATTTTAAAATTATATTAACTAATTTATATATACATATATATATATATATATAAATGTGTTCACGTGTATTTCTTTGTTATATTTTATCCAAAAAAAAACTAAGAAACTTGAAAAATACATAACAAAAAACCATCTGCTTTTTTATTCTAGATTTTTTTACATATATATAAAGAGTTTTATATACGCTGTCCCTGAATCTACAATTCACGATTATGCCGTAATCTTTTGGAAATTATCTGGAAATGTGCCACTCAAAGAAAATAACAAAAAGAACTCAAAAAAAAAAAACATATAAATATCAAATACTCGTATATACAAAAAAGTTCTTTAACACGATTTGAATCCCCATATAAACTAGTATTAATGAGAACAACTTTTGTTTAGTTTTGCTCAACTCAAGAATCAACAAAACGATAAAAAGAAACGGTTGTGGGCGCAAAATTTAAAAAAATTTTTTTTTTTTTAGATAAAAAACGCGTTCTATTTAAAAAACAAAAAACCCCAAAATTAATTTTTCAAGTATAATTACTTCGATAATATCAATATATATATACATACATATTATATAATATTAGAGTTAAGTACTTTTTTGTTTATATAATTGTACTCGATTATTACGTCAGATCAAATTAGAATTTAAAACAAATGAAACAATACCAGTGCTGCCAACTTTAGTGGTTTGACAGCTTAATTTAGTTGTAAAATTAGACAGGTTCATTTAAATAGGCAAAAGTTTGAGTGACTAAAATTCATATCAAGTTGCGCCCAAAAACATCAGACCAGATTGACTTTATTAGAAACGTGTTTGTAGATCTGTAGAGACTTTTTCGTAGACTTTCATGTAATTCATGTATTTTTGCATATTATATTGGTATTAAAGTATGATGTATGTATGTTTCTATATAATTAATCAATGGTAAATAATTTGCTTTCTAAAAACTAGTTTTCTTATCAATAAATTAATCAAAATAAATCAAGTGTTTGTAGAATTCAACAGTATGTCTTCTTCGCACCCATTCTCGCATCCAACATTTTCTATTTTTTTGTATTTTTATTTTTTTTAAGAATTAAATAACACAAGGTAGCCGCACCAGCTTTTACTTGTTCCGAACATATTTTTCAAAGAACTGTTTGAAACAAACTCTATTTTGAATTTAATTCTATTTATTGCTACCATTTACAAAAAATACGTACATATATCGTGTAAACAGTCGCTAGAGAAAAATCTACAGCTCTACGAAAAATTCCTTTAACAAAGTTTTCGTAAAGTGAACTTTCTCATGTATTGTCAATACAAGAACTTCAATTGTATTGTGTTTAATAAAACTGTCATTTTATTTAGTTATTTTAATTTTATTTTAGAAAATAATAAAATTATAAAGTACCTACCTGATTAAATAATAATTTAAAATAAATTTAGCGAAAAAACATTTTTAACATATAAATAAATATTAAATGCTATAAACCTAGCTAGAAGAAACAAATTAAAAAAAAGAACTATGTATAAAGTCAAATAAAAGGCTGTTAAAAATTTAAACTCAAATTTTGAGACACTTTTGATATTTGACATATTTTTCAAAATAAAAAAAAAAATTTAAATTATGTTTCGATTAATGGTTCGAGAAGTGTATTGTATAGTTCGGAAACAAAACCAAGTTCTACAAGTAACACCGATGCGTATTGGCAGCGTCAAAAATTGCCTAGATTTTTCATATCAGTTTCAACAATACAAAACATTTTAATTATAAAGCTATTATGAACAATTTTTAGGAGCCGTCTACATTACACTACAGTATTATAAAAACTTAAGATTTTTGTCATGCATAGAAACATTTTTTATGCATTAGAAAAAATTAAAAATAAACTTTAGACTGGTAAAGTTTACCAGCAAAGTCAAAAAAAAAATTGGGCATCACTATCAGATTACATTTTTATTCCCGTATGATTGTTTCAAATTTTTTGATGATAAATTAATTGATGAATTAATGATATATGATGATCTCAGAAGAAATTTTCAAGAGTAAAAGAAAATTAACAATAATTTCGATAATTTAATTGGAAAGAATTACAGAATAATTGTAGTTTTTTAAAGTACTTATACATATATAATTTGTATTAAACTGCACCAAATAGGATCAAGAGTAATTAGTTTTCCAATCAATTTTAAAATCTTTAAATTGTATGGATATTGGATAGTACAATGTTTTTTATCATATATTCTCTATATATTCTCTATAGTCCATAAATTTTAATTTTGAGTCCATATATATATATAATAGGATTAAATATTAATCCAATATACAGATTAACATCTAATCTAAAAATTTCACTTAATTATTTTCATATAAAATATTGTTTCAAATTAAAATTTAATCAAACAGGGTTCACACAATCCAAAGATAAAACCGCTTCAGAATATGTAATATTAATTATTATATACTTGAACCAAAATTGAAAGATGATAATCTATAAATTATATTGGAATAATTTAAATATTGATATTACAAGATACGTAATAAATTTAAATTATGATATAAACATAGGCGTCAATTATTCCAAAATAGTGGAGCGTCATTAGGACTAAGATTAAGATTTTTAAATAATATTCTAAATATATTTTATAGCTTATATAATATGTTATTTTAATAACGATTATTTAAAACAAGTTTTTAAATTAATTTGACTAATTATAAGATTTTTTAAATGATTATATTTGATCATCCAATAAAAGATGAAAAAAAAATTTTGAATGAATATTAGATATAAAATTTTTTATATTTATTAATAGATTTACAATAGGATGAAATCATTTCTTTGTATATGAAGCCAATATAAAGTATTATTTTAAAAGAAAGTATTTTTAAAATACATTGTTTATATATGTTGTTGTTGAATTATTAAATATTTAAAAAATTTATTAAGTTAAATATTTATATACATAGATATAATCATTAAAATTTTCCTTTGTTATGGCTGTTGCTTAAGTGGCTACCAACTTTTCTTTGTTTTAAAGTGTTAACTGTTGAACTGTTAGACTAATAAGTCCGTCTTCATCATAGGTACATGTTGGAACAGGGGGTCATATTATATTCGTGTTATTAGAATTGATCTTAATGAATTCCACATACAATTTAAACATGAAATAGTACAAGGCCTTATAACAAGTACTACTGTGGCTTTTGATCTTCAAAAAATATTGAATTGAATCGAATATTGACAGAGATTAGTTAGTTACAAGCTATGCGATTAAAGCATAGATTTAAAAATTTATGTAAATCAGAAAATTTTTTTTAAACAATTAAATAAACCTAATTTTCTATTAATTCGCCAGTTTGTGTTTAGTGGTATGAAATATTTTATTTACGGTTTATAACTTCACCAATGAAAATCACCACATAATCTAACTAATTGATTTAAAAAAAATTTTCTCACAAATTTTCTAGGTATAAAATTATATGCCTATGAACATAATACTAACATATAATTATTTTTAAATTTGTTTATATACAGACTATATGTATTTAATCTCATTTCTTCCATCATCATCAGTTCGACACAAAATTTTTGAAATTAGTACCTATCATCCTCTAATGAACATTTTTTTATTAAATTCAACAAATTTTTCCAAAAAATATTCAAAGTAATCAAAATTACCATAATTAATTCTCTAATTCTGAAATTATTATAAACAAATAAACAAATTTTTTTTTTTTAAAGTTTATTAAAATCTTTAAAAAATTTTGATTATTTTGATGAACGCATTAAAATTTGTTTTTTTTTTTTATTTTTGTAAATTAGTCCCTAAATTTTTTTTTTAATATAAGATACCCTATTCTCTACCAACAAGATATACTATTAACTTACTTATATAGCCAATATGTAGGTATGTATGTATATATACAAAACAAATTCAAAAATGAATGTAACTATTTATAAAGTTAACGCCTTGTTGAACTTCAGATTATTGACCTTTTGTTTGATATTGTATATTTTTTGATCTGATATTGAAAGAACTTTAAAGCAGTCAAAATACTTTATATATGGAGTATGAATGTATAATAGGTACTCCAGTATACCTTTACCAGTGTATATATACATATGTAGTACCTTTATTAAATAACCCTTTTTTTAAAAAAACTTTTCTTTGTTATATAACATGGTATAATCATAGGTTTAAAAATGCATTTCTAATGTTTTCGCCCCTCTTTTCTTTTATTCGGTTCTGTATGTGTGTATGTATGTATTTATAAATTTGTATTGAAGCGTAATCAGAATAGATTTTATAGTTACCGGAAATGTTTAAAAAAAATTTATAAAATTGTATTTTATTAAATTCTATGGGTCAGTTATTATCATATCATCGACAATTCACTCTAGTAGGTATTGTTACCTTTCTCTTGACGAAGGTTTTTCTATTTTACAAAAACAAAAAAAGTAACCAGTGTTATCGTTGTTTTTTAATCTAAATAAAAAAGAAAATATGAACGATCATTGTACAATGTACATATATATATATATATACTCTATAGGTATATATTTTCAATTTCACGATCACTGATTTCATAATTTTTTTGTGTCATTAATATAAAAAAAAAAAAAAAAACAAATTATTGTTTACATTTTTAAATTGGGGCTAAGAATTTTTTTATTTTAATATGATAAGTTTTCTTTTAATAGGTATACAATAGTAGCTGTGATAGTAGGTACCTATTAAATTTGTTTTGTAATATGAAAAACTTTCTAAATTTAAATCTATAGTTATTATATACTATTATATGAACTTTCCTATGTCTATGGGTTTATTTTTATTCTGTAAGTTAGAGATACATTTATATTAGAAATCTAACCATAAGTTTATAAGAATTGTATGGTTCGGTGGTTAGCGAAGTGGCTTCGAGTGTAAACAGATCTGAGTTCGATCCTCCTTAAAAGGTAAAAAATTTTTTTTTTATAATCACCCAAAAACTTAATGATTACTGCCGATCTAAATTAACTGATGTGGTCTCGATGGTGTAGTGGGTAAGCATTTGGTTTATTAACCGAGGAGGTGCTGGCGCGATTCTGGGTTACGAGTCGTGCAATATTTAATTGAAAAATCATTTTTCTTTACTTTAAATCTCCATGGTGACCAAATGATTAAAATATTAAGAAATGGTAAAATATTAAAAATATGATAGGTATAAACAAAATAAATAATATTACTTATAAAATTATAACAATATAACATTTTTGGCCTACAACCGCAAATTGACAGGTCCTTTTTAATTTACAAAGACATTTTATGCACTTGCTAATAAATAATAAATAAACCAATTTTTTAAATTTCATTTTATTATATAATTTCATATTTATATAAAGACAAGTTGTATGATATGTACAACTTAAAAAAAAACAACAATAAAGTTTAGTGATAAGATAAAATACCAGATAACTGATAGCAAAGCTTTAAACAACAATATATTCACAATAGCATTATCCAAAGGGGTTCGTTTAAAAAGTTTAATTTTGAAGTGTCAGATTCACTATTTAAAAATTGTAATTTCACTAATTATTTAGTGAAAAATTTTCCAAATATTTAAGATTTTTATAATATCACTATAATATTTTTATTCATTTTGAATGATCACACATGACAGAGCCGGAAACCCTAAATATGTAATCTAGATACATAATATTATAAAAATAAATATTACATACAAATTTTGTAAATATAATTACAACTTTTCACTTTTTACTTGAGTAAACACAATACGAAGGTATACTAAATACAAACGATTTTTAATACAAAACGATTAAATGCTAAAGTCACAATACATATGATTTATTTTTTAAGGGAGTCTATTGTTTTGAAAAAAAAAACTTCTGTTATTTTATATTGTTAATAATATTGGGCTACAATAGAGAGTTCTAATTTTGGAAAATTTTTTTTTAATAATTTACACAATTGAATAGTGTTTTTTTTTTAATTAACTAATTATTGTTCACACTGTGTTAGAGAAATTATTAAAAAAAAAAATTTAACATTTAAATTTTAACCCAATTAATATATAATTATAAGAACAATATGTACTTTCATACATAAATATTTTATATAAAAGTAATTCATTCAATATGCTAAAAGTTATATTGGAAAAGTGAAAAATTAATTATGAAATATCAAAAGATTTGAATGAATAAACCTATACATATATAAATAGATATAAATTATTAAAAATATTTAAAATTCTTCGATTTAGATCGTGTGTTTTTTCGTAATTAATTCAGTTACATAAACGATTTACGAAAAAATCCAGAACTTAATATAAAAATCAAATAAATTAATTGGTTACTTTTTCAAAAAAAAAAAAAATGTTTTACATTTTAATTTTAAAACAAATTTTTTTCAATTTTTATTTAAAAAAAAAAATATTACAATAATTTTATTCGACAACAGGAAATAATGTAGTAATTTCGAAAAATTCAAAAAAATTTTTCTTCTATACCATTCACAATAGATGCAATAATAAAAACAAGGCAATATCTAATCGTTATAAACTTCCTTTAAATCACAAAACAAAACTTCAAAAAAAAAAAAAAACAAGAAACTATAAAACTTTACAGTCTCTCATGATTCTTGTAACAATTTTAAAAGCATTTTAATGCCCAAGAAATCAAAACAACAAAAAAAAAAAGACGGAAAACATTAAATACATAGTAGTTTTTTTTATTTTTAATTCAATATTTCCATCGCTTTTCAAATTTCCATCCAATAAAGTTTCCGTTCGATTACGTCAATCATATATAAATTAAAATTATTTTAACGCTCAGATTATCCATTGACTAATTAATACACCTCCATATAAAAATCTCAATAAAAACATATACACAAAATTTCCATATTATTATAATATTTGCATAAGTTGGCAATCTCGTATAGCCAAAATCAAAGTTTTTATTAATTGAAGTTCGTCCCATATTAGAATATTATATAAAATATGCTTAGGTATGTTCATATACATAGTTTTATATAATAAAAAATTGGAAAAAAATAACAAAACAATGACATAATAAATTAGAATTCGAAAATTTTGTTGTCTTTTTGAAAAATCAAAACAAAAGCAGATTGTTTTTTTATTTTCTTAACTATCGAAATTCGAAACAAACCAATTAGAGGTCGAATTTTTCTATTGTGAATTCTTTAAAAAAAAAACGTTTTTTTTATTGTTATTTCAATATTATTATTCTGTACCACACTTTAAAAAAATATATGTATAATATTTGTTAAATAGGTACACAAATATACAGGGTGTTTCACGAAAAAAACGGCATCCTTGTAAGGGGTGATAGGCGAGATAAAAACAAGCAAAAAACTTGTTTTTCTTATCTTCGTATTCTTTTTTTAGTTATTGGATTGCTATTATACTTTAAATGTGCAGCAATAAACAGAGAATAATTTTTTGTTATAAAACCGTTAAGTTGGTACCGTTATTTTTAAAAAAAACGTTTTTAATGACATTTTTTGAATAGAAAATGCAAAAATATTAAAATTGAAAGCTGTATAAATTAAAAGTCACCCGACATTTTTTCATGTTGTGTTAAATAGCTAATTTAGTAAGCTTCCGAAAATGGTATTAAGGTTGATCTTACGTTTGTTAGTTCCTAAATTATAAAGAAAAGCTAAATTAAAGAATATTAAAGAAGACAAAATTTATAAGTCCCGTTATCTAGAAAGCCGTTAGGAATAGACCTAACTAAATACTAAGTGTTTTGCTTGTTTTTATCACCCCTTTCACCCTTTACAAAGGATACCCCTTTCACCCTTTCGCCGTTTACTTGTATAACACCCTGTATATCCAAAACTATATATATTTATATATGTTTTTTTAATCTATACATAGCTGTTAAATGAAAATGTTTTAGTTATAAACATTTAGAATAAAAAAAACAAATAAACCCCGGTTTACGTTCTAATATAATATGTATTGCGTAAATAAAGATTTTAATTAAAAACAACACCATTTGAATGCTATGGCTATACAATATATTTTTTTTATAAATAACTAACATAATAATTCATGGTCATTCTTAAGTATATTAATTCATCATTAAATTAAAATTCTTTGTTGATTTTATTAATGAAAATTGATTTGATATGTAAAAGGTGTGTTAACAAGTTTTACACATCCCTGCTAAAAGATTAAGTATCCTACTAGAATAGTCTAAAGATGATCATTGTGTTTAGGTTAAATGTACATTACGAAATGGACAAAGATAATAAGAATTAGGAAGTACAAGTAACTTTATTCTATTCTATATATATGAAACCATTAACCATTCATATATAAGATATATAATACAATACCATTAATCAATGGATTATTTGCAAAACTGTCATGAATTAAAACTTATGAATACATGTAATCAAAAATATTTCATTGAACTCTATAAACTAGATTTCTTAATTACTACATAGAACCGGTTTTATCAAATAACAAATAAGGAAGTTTTCAAAAAACCAGTCAACATATTCGAGTGTTCTGTATTTGAAATTCAAGAAAAAAAAATAATGTCCATCGCTTACTACAATGGAATGGAATGTCTAGTCTAGTCTATCGCTTACTATAATGGATGGTAACATGAAAATTGTATTAATGACAAATGCGACAAGTTTAACCAATATAGAACCTAGAACAACTATACTAGTAATTTACATTAATGAAAATTAATTTCATCTTTCCTTTAAGGCATCGAACTTACAGATAGCAAGTGAGCGATTTTTCTGCAAGCAAATGACAATATAATTTTACGATACACCAATATGTTTGAACTCTTTTCTGAAAATTCGCTTGATCACTGCTTGTGTGTTTAGGGTCTAACCCTTCCGTTATATCATATATGTAATTCAAGCGCAACGTACATTACATATAAATTTGAGTTTCTTATCAATATTAAATAATATGTTAAATAATGTAATAAATTATAAATTATAACCCTGTAAAATTTAAAAATTAACTAATGACGCGAAGCGATCAAAATTCGAGCGATTTTCGCAATCAAATTATTATTTATATCAAAAAATTGGCAATCAAATATAAACAAATATTTGAGCCGCGAACGACATTTTCCCAACCTAATAAGTCGATTAATACAGATATATTATTTTAAATATTAAAATTAAAATTCACCATACATTCAATCGAAATATTTTATTTGGATAATCATTCACAATAAGTTCAATTAAAAATATTTCACGAAATTATAACTTTCAGTTTCTCAAATCTTTTTTTGACAATTCCATATTATTATCTATCAGTATTGAGACAACTTTAAAAAATAAACACCTATTTTCGAAATATACTACATATATAGAAATCATATTACACATACTTTTTATATTTATAAATATCTATGACAAAACTTTAAATTTGGTTTAAAAATATTCAAAAGTCAAAATATCGCACAATATATTATGCATGACATCATTCTGATCGCGTAAAAAAAAATAAAAAAAATACAACAACAAAATAGTCAATGTGAATTTACCATGTACTTAGACTTTAGAAGAATTAATAAATTTCTTTTTTTTTTCATTTTAAATATTTATGTACAATGTACACATATATTTATTTAAAAAAAAAATTTACTTTGACATTCCTTAGCGTAATAATTAAAATTTGTATTTTCATAATTTATCAAAAAAAAATTGTATTTAATATTCAAAAGAATTCAAAATTTAGCAAAACAAAAAAAAAAATAGTATTTTGTAAACAACATTCAGATGTTAAAATTAATCATTGATTAATTTGTATATTAATAAATATATATATATATATATTTATTTATGACTATAGGTATTAGGGTATATATATAATAATATTATATACAAATGTGAAATGTGTACATATTGATATTGATTTAAATTAAACACTTGAAAATTAAAATAAGTCGAAATTAAAAACATGTCTGATGGATTAAAATAAAAAAAAAAAATAACAAATACAAACTATAGAATTGAATTATTGGAATTTTTAATGAAATCATTTAAAATTACCATGTACAATATGGTAAATACAAACTTGTTTAATTTAGGCGTAATTATTGTGTAATTAAAGGTGTAATTGATTATTGAAATGACATAACGGTTAAGATATTTTTGATATTAAAAAATTTATGAATAGTTTTGCAATTAATATGTTTTTCTATACAACATTTTAATTGTCTTCCTTTAAAGAAGTTTTTTTAACATTTCTTCTAAAGATATTCTATAATTAAGTTTTTACAAATTTTTTTCAGTTCTATGGTAAAATGCAGAAAAGGGAAACGGAAAAGAGAATGAATACAACTAGTAGCACGGCTCAAAACACCTTATAACAGATTAGGTGGTTGGAGTATTTCTTTTCCACACCTTTAAGGAGTACATGGTATTCACCCAAGTCTATTTAGACTACGCTTCAGTTTCTTTAATCGTCATATTCACTAAACCGTTGATTACACGACTGTAGCTATTATTTAACATTATACATTACATTAAGAATGCACAAATGTTGATTTTGTGCTTCAACTATTATCTTACACAAGAGTTATTTATTTTTATTAGATCTTACTTTAAATTACGATATAATATTACATTTTTACGTTTTTTTTTGTTAGATATGATCTGACTGGCGTTTGAACGCTAGAGCTTCCAAATGAAAGGCGTCATCTTTACCACTACGCAATTGGTCAGATAGCTGGCTGGAGTAAGAAATTTAATATTCTGAAACTAAAGTGAAAATCAAATTGAAAAGTTATGAAATTTTCTATTTGATCCCATAACTCAGTACTTGCATCATATGATTAGGTTGAGCGGAACATTTATGCATTCATATCGGAACATTAGTCAATTAGTTGGAAAAGTTGAAAAGAAGATTCCAGACATTTGGAAGGTCACCTTAGGGGACCCATACCTTTAATAGAGATTAAAAAACAGAAAAATAGTCACATTTCCTATATGATCTAATTATTTTTTTAATATGTACACATATATCACTATGCAAGCAGCACCCTTGCTGTCAATTGTTTAAAACTAAGAATTTATATATATATATGGAACTTGCTTCACAAAGAAAATTTTGAGAGGCCTCTTACTTTCAAATAATCAGTTTAAATTTATGTTTAAATTTAACTTTAAATTTTTTACTATGCCTGATAAAAACTTTTTGAAAAAATATCTAGTACTTACTGAATATAATTAAAAAAAAGTCTTATCAGAGATTATACAATTATACTTTATATGATACTTTCATTAATTTTAAAATTTTAACGAAATTTAAAAACAAAAGATACTTAATTATTTGTTTTATTTTTTAGTATTATTTACTAAAAATAAACACAAAGATTATTTCATCTAAAAAACCTTAAGTTTTTAATTGTTGCTTTTTTTTGCCATTTATTAAAGGTTAACACGAGTACATTTTAAGAAGGTACTTGTTTCAATCTGATATGCTTCATTCATTATAAAAAAATTTAAATATGTCTACTGATGACAAATTTATATACATAGTTATATTATATAGTATTATATAGTATTATATAGTATTATATATAGTTAATAAACATTACACACACACTCAAAGGTTTTCATTAAATAATAATCTATTCATAATTCATAACTATAAAGTCTATTAATACAAATTGTTTTTATAAATAACTAATAAATATAATATAGGTATATTATATTCATTTTAAATACATTTTGTTTACATTTTAATAAAAGTCCAAAACAACGCTAATAAAATAAAATTAATTTCGCGCCAAATTTAAATTAGTCACCTTGCAATTAAAAAAAAAAAAAAAAACTCAAAACAAATGTTTTAAACTAAGTATGTAATCGATCTAATTATAAATATATTATGAACATAAGTAAAACTACTTTGTAATATGATGTAATCTGATTTTAATTAATAGTTTTTTTTTGTGTTGTGTTATTATTACAAATTTTAAATTAAACACGTTCTTTATAAAAAGTAAAATTATTAATAATTACAAATAAATTTTTCAAAGGAAACATTCACGTACTTTTGTAAGGCCATTCTTGTACATAAAAAAAAATGGTAATCAAAATAGGTTTATTATTAAGGTTTAATTGTTTTTATAATTTGTTGAGATTTTTTTTAGGCTTTAATACTTTTAGTACAGTTTAAGGCTTATTATTACAATTTCTTAAGTTTGACTATTTTGAATTAATTATTAAAGGTTTAATAATCATTTGGATTTGGTTGAAAATTGTAGAAATATTTAATAGCTGATGATTTCATTAGGATCACTTCAATATAAATTTATTTAATAAAATGTTTTATATAGGTATGTTTTACGTTCAAAGTAGAGTTAAAAACCGAAGCTTAAAAGAAATTGTGGATAATCAATTCAGAATTTCAATACATAAATCTATCATTTGTATGAAGATAGCCTCTAAAGTTGGAGTAACCTTCCTACTACATAGTCAAGCTAGAAAATTACTTATTTCTCCAAAACCTGATTGAAGATAAAAAAAATCACGAATCAGGTCAAGCAAATCTAGGAAGTTAGAATTATCTCACAATATCATTATTTTTAATTACTTAATCAATTAAGGCCCTATTAGTTACCAAAATCACATATCACTTATCTATATCTAATTCAAAATTTTTTTGATTAGTGACTGTTTTGTTACTAATCAAAATTTATTGAGTTATTATCATAAATGGTTTTGGTGCACCCATTAAATTTATAAAAAAGCTTTAAGGTAAAAACACAATTCCGACCACCGACTACTGACCACAAGCTAAATTCGCCCTGCTCAACTATTTTTTGTGAGAAGAAACATAATTGTAGCGAAGCAAAAAATAAAAAATATAAACAAAAACTTACAAAAATTTAAAAATTAATTTGTTAAAAATTGTACAAACGTACAACTTGTCGTAAGGTATTTACGGCATACAGATTGTCTAAAAGAATTCCAAATTGTAGAAAATAGTGGATCCATGAAGTAAAATTTGTAAACCCGATATGAGTTTGGGTTTTTAGAAAAATTCTTCAAAGTTTAAAATAAAAGAGCTCGTTCTTTGTTTAAAAAACTTATATAAATAAAAACGTTTAAAAATTCTGCCAAATTCATAAACTAGTTTTTAACGTTTAAAAAGTTGTCAAACTCGATTACACCGAAAAAATTAGAAAATAAATCTATTTCGACGAGAACGAAAATTTGGTTGGGCGACGATCGTCACAATTATGTACAAATACATAAGAATCCATATGTTTTAAAATTTTCGCTGCGAATATTTCGTCAGTGGCCGGAATATTTGTTTTTACTTTTAGTTTGATTATAGAAATTTTATTTAAAGCAATGGCGGGAAAATTTATTTTAAGCTAAGAAAACATTTAAATTATTTACTTATCTGTTTATAGTTTAATAATACAAAAATAAATTCAAAAGCTAAATATAAACTATATATGACTAAAAAATTTATTTTATAAAACAAGTTTTAAACAATTCTTTCTATAAATGGGAATTTATATATGTGACCTTTTAACAATGTTATTATTATTATATAACTTTATTTTTAATTTCATTTACCTTTTTTACTTGAAAATATACATTTATATTATATACATATATATGTATGCATGTAAAAATTATACATTTATTTATTCATATATAATTATTAATTTTAAAAATTGTATTTACAAAAAAAAACAAATAAAATTGATAAAACGGTCATAAAGGTTTTATAGTTTTATTAATATAGGAAATTGATAATTCTGTTCCCCAATAAAAATATTTTCACTTCATTTTTATTAAGTTTTTTATTTTAATCATAAAATTCGATTTTTAACTTTAAAAATATTTTTTAATATATTTATATAAAAGGTTAAAAATTTAATTTCAATCTAAATAAAAACAAAAGGTAGAATTTGTCACCTTTTTGATAATAAATTTTTTTGAAATGAAACATATTTTGCCTTTAGAAGCAACTAGGTATAAGATAACTCAAAAATATTTTAAGTTAATGACATATTTCTTAAGAGTAATAAGAAACTGACTTTAAAATAAATAAAAAAACTAAGAATTTATACGTCATGTAATTTGGAGTTAGTGTATATGTACAAATATATGTTTAAAATCATTAAAATAAATAAAGTGTTAATAAAATGAATATTGCGCAAAATATCCGGTTAATTTCTAATAAAAAATAAATAAATCTTGCAAATGATCTAACAAAATATTAATTTATTATTATTATACAAATTCAAAAGTTAATTTAAAGAAGTAATATAATAGAAACATTAAAAAATAAACATTAATTCAGTTTTATATTATAAATTTTTTAAGTTAACTTTACTTTTGTGAGAATTCCCTCCAATTTTTATAAAAATTTAATTAAAAAAATTACTTCAAATATTTAAAAATTTAATTAATATCAAATTCAAAGACAACATTATAAATATAAATTTATTCATTACAATTTCTTCTGAAATTAAAATTTAAATTAAGCACGTAATTGAAATATTAAATTATTATAAATATTTTATATTGAATTTTTAAATAAAATAATTTTAGACGAATATTATAAATAATTTTTTTAAAAATAAGTTATTAGTTTTACTGTTATACGCATTTTCATTTTTGCATAAATTGAATTTGTCTAAAGTGTTTAGCTGTCAATTATATAAATTTGAATAAAACATAAGGTTTAATAACACATTAGGGGTCCTTAGTTTTTACTATTATTTGCTAATATCAAAATTTTTTCAAATAAATGTTTCGTATGTTCAGAACTTGTTCAGGCATATCTTTTTCTAATCAGTCAATTTAATTTGTCGTTTTTTTTTTGACAATTCTTTGAGAACTCCTGAGAAATATTTATTGTGGTGTTTTCAGTTTACATGACCGCACTCTGGATTCCAATATAAAAAAAAAATCATAAGACACAAAAAAAATCCATCTTTTTTTTACAGATCTTATTCATTTATTTATTTATTTATATATACAGTCCTTATTAAATACAATGTGATAAGTGAGTGAATCTGCTTTTCCTTTTCAGGTGTGACAGTTAAATTTATTTTAAATTATGGTATAAACCATAGAATTACTAGTACTAGAATGGCAATAGAGAAAAAATTTTCAGACAAATTTCAAAATTTGGTACGTGTACCGTTTGTATGTATTTACTAGTTTCTCCGCGATTCATTTCATTTTGAAAGTGAAATATAAAAGAAACTTTTAAGTACGATTCAAGTAAGATTTCAAAGTTAAAAGTAAATGATAACAAATTAGAAAAATTATATTCAAAAAATTTGTGTGTTGTTATGCTTTTTGAAGTTTTTTAAAAAAACATTAAATTAAATAAAGGATTATTAAGATGGGGAAAAAAGTGTTGCTTAAAGAATTTTTGTTATTTCTTGAGGTTTTACAAATTTCAGCCAATTTTTTTTAAATTATTTTAAAGGTATTTTCCTTTTGGTTTTTGCTCTCCATTTTTCATTATTATAAAGTGACAGTTCTGTAAATTTACCAAAACATTGTCTATTTTTGAATAGAATCAATTTGAAAATCATATTGTAATGCTAAAATTTTTAAATAATAAGTAAAATTTTTATTGAATAAAAAAAGGGTAAAGAAAAAACCTTTTAATTCTTTATTCGGAAACGTTAAGTTATTTGAAACAGAAATCAAAACCCTCCTTACGGTTAACATAAATGTAGATTTCATATTTGCAAAAGGTTCGTTCATATTTAAAAATGGCTAAAAATGTAAAAATATAAATACTTTTTGTTTTGTTCAAAAAATTATGATTTGTTTTTGATTTACTTATTTTCATTTCCACGATGAATAAATAAACCTACGATAAACCTTAAGATAAATCAAAATAGATATGTAAGTTAACTAAAATTAAACTAAAAATATACTTGTTGGAGATTCCATTATTTTAAAAATAATTGACTGCAATTTGTTCAAATATTATTCAAATTTTTTTCTTAATGTTTTATTCAATTATATATTTAATATTAAAAAGTAAATATTTAAAATAAAAGTAAATTAAATAAAATAGTAAATATCTTTATTCGAAATAACTTACAATATACAAACTGCCCAATCCAAATGTATTTCTATGTAAAATATAAACAAAAAAACTAATAAGAAACTGCCTAATAAACATTCTCATTTACTTAAATATAAGCAATGACAGATGAAGTAGCCGTACCATTTGTATACGCATACGAAATTGCATATGTATTTTTTTGTCTGAATACCTCAGGATAGGAAATCACATTAGAAGAAAAGAGTCGGGAACATCCTTTTGCCATTCTAGAACTAGTAATTCTATGGTATAAACTAATACGATATCAATTACAAATTATATTTTTTTATTAGATATGATCCGACCAGGATTTGAATTTGAGACTTTTCAATTGAAAAGCCGTACTTTATTCATTTTGACAGATCTGACATTTGAATCTTCTCTAATCATAACAAGAAAAAAACGAACTAGTGTTTTCACATTCACATTTTTTCACATCAGTTTTGACTTGTTCTATAATCGATTGACGCGATATTAAATCGATGGATTAAAAAAAATAAGGTTTTATTTATTAATCATAATAAGACGAATCAATTATCAGTTAAATAATTTCATAGTTACAGTATATATATAAAAGTTATATAAATTATGTTACACTTACTTAAAATAAAATGACATACGAATTTTATCAAATATATACCCCAAATCGATTATTTAAAAACATTGTTATATATAATAGACACCTAATAATAAATTTAATTTAATTTTATTTAATAATTTAAAATTAATTATTATAATAAAATCAATTTATAAACAAAATAAATTCTGTTATACAAAATACATAATAAATAATAATAAATATTATTTAAAGTAAAACATATACAAAATATATAAATATGTATATATCTTAAGATGACTGTTATATATGTACATATACATATGTCTTAATGTTTATAATATGTTGTGTCGCCTTAATAAAAATTAGGTCACGGAATTCCACATCGTATTTAAACCTGTTGCAAAATAATGTATACAGGTAACCCTCGATTAACGCGGTAGATTGGTTCCTAAAAAACAGCGCGTAAAACGAAACCGTGTTAATCGAGACAAGAAATCCATACAAAATTGGGTTATTGGTTTTAAAACAATTTTTGTTTTTAAATAAGCATTTATTATATAAAACAAAATAATAAAAAAAAAAATCATATTATAAAATAAACAGAAATATTCATTGCAAATTATATCCAAAAATAAATAGAAAGATACAAGAATAGAAACAAAAAAAATATTGCAAAATAAAAAAAATTAATCAGAACTTTCATCTGTCTTTTAAAAAATGTTTTTAACACTCTTATTCTTATGTAAAAAATTATCTTTACTGTCTTTACTAAGTTTATGTAATAAATTTTTATTCAATGCTTTTTAAAACCCTTTAATTAATTTTCAACACTTTATTCAACAAAAACTAGCACAAAAATGATATACATTTCGATTTTCTTATGTACACTTCGTAACGGGGTATTCCCCTTTATATTTTTTTTGAAACCAAAAAAAAAGTATGTACATATACGTAAAAAAAAATTACGCATAAAAAAAAAATTCCGCGTAAAACCGAATTTTTTACCCGCGTAATTTAAAATAAGTTGCAAATATATTTCCGCGTAAAACCGAAACCGCGCAATTCAAGTGCCGCGTTAATCGAGGGTTACCTGTATATAGAAAATGTTGAAAAAAAAAAAACAAAAAAATAAAATCATTCAGCAAAAAAGAAAATTAAAATTTTAAAGTAAAATAAAAAAATAAAAAAAAGTAAATTTTCCTTCTAAAAATAAATTTGTGTTGTAAAGATTTTCACATTTGGAAAATTTAAAAAAAAAAAAAAATTAGAAACCAATTTTTACTAAACTTTTTTTTTATTTTTTTTTGAAAAACTTTCATAGAATCAATGATGTCATCAATTAAAATTTTTGCTTTAAGGCGTGGTTATATACAATAAGGCCATATTTTATATGACCATACAATTGTTTAAAATTTTTCTATATTATTTTAGTTACAATAATATTATGACTTTGAAATTTGACATAATATTATAATTTATAATTTAATATTGAATTCAATTTAATATTTTTATAATTACTTTAATAATAATAAAGAAAATATGAGTTAATAAATAAGAATTCTTTGAATAGGGTCATATTTTGTACAATTCAATTGTTGAATTGTTTTAATAATACAATTATAATAATTACGTTATAAATTTTATTTTAATTATGCAATTTTTTAATATTTTAATATTATTCAATAATATTTTCATCAATTGAAAATACATAACCTTAAATTGTAAATTGGAGGTTCATTTTATATTATATCAGATTTTAATATTAATTTAGCACTTAGTATATTTTAATATTAGGGTTCAAAAGGGATTATGATAGTCTAATTATTCTTTTGGTTAAATGTAATAACTAATATTACAATATGATATTCTTGATTTGAGTACTAATTGATTCCTAAGATTCCAAAAATAAAACTTATTCTGCAAAACATAGTACATATGTATACGATTGCGAATTTAATGAGTGATAGATCTCTGAAGGTTTTTATCTTCAAAAATTATCAGATTCATCTAAAAAATTTAATATCTCTTCATCTAAGAAATGTAATTTAATAGTTTTTCTTTCTCCAGCCTTTTATTATAAATTAGATTAGAAGAAAGAGAAATTTGTTATAGTTGAACATTTAAGTTTATGTATGTAAATATTACATTAGAAAAATATTAATGTTAGAAATTACTTTTAAACATTTTGATTTCGTTTTTTTACTATTTTTCAAAAACTAAAGAATTAACGAAAAAAATAGTATGTTACGTGTGTAAATAACACTTAACATAACATAGGGCAAGCTAATCAGCAGCAACAGCAACAGTTTGTCTTTTATTATATTTAGATATATATGTATATTATTACATACATTGTATATATAGATATTTAAAAAATAAAATATTATCAGCATTTATCGATATCTTACATTAGCTTCAAGTACCTACTCTTTTATTTTTAATTACAAGTAATTAAAAATCACTATTTAGTAAAATTAAAAATTTTATAATTTATTACAAAATAAAATTATTTTTAATACACTGACGTAATATTTAAATTTCGACCAAATATACACATAATGATTTTCTTAAAAAATTTTGTTTTAAAAAAATATTTAGAAAGCAGAAAAAAAACAAATCTTTTGGATAAAATTACAAAAATATTACAATAAAATACAAAAAATTGGATTTGTTTATTGTGAATTTAATTCACAATAAATTTGAATAAAAAACATTGTGTAGGAAAATTAAAAAAAAAAACCAAACAATAATAACAATTAAAATAAAAACAATAATATTCAATTATTCTTAAAATGAAAAAAAAAACATTTGAATGAGATCATAAACAATTTAATTATATTTTGACTAAATTGTAAATAAGCATATGGATATGAATTGATATCAATATAGCTATGTATATGGAAAATTAATTAAAAGTTTTTGAAATTTTATAATTATTAAAAAATTGGAAATGTATACAACACAGAGAGTTCAAGGTTTGGAAAATTGGAAAAACTATTATACCAAAAATATTATCATATTTATGTAAAGCGGATTAAATGTACTGTAATTAAGTAAATGCGTCTATAAAGGAAACTAAGTTTTTTAAAGAATATAGTTTTATAATTTAGTAAAAATTTTCTCAATTAATTTAATTTAATTTTTAATTTAAAAAAAAAAACGCCCTAAATAATTTCATTAATTCGAAAATTAATTAAAATATATTAGGGTTAAAATATGTAAATAATAAGTTCCCGCCTAAAAATTAACATATCTTATTTACGAATAAGTTATGAATCATTCTTTATAGGAATCTACCAAGTTGAGATTTATTATTTATATTGTATATACATATACCATTTTTAATTGAAAACTTTTTTTAATTTAAATGATTTTTTTTTTAATTTTCTAACTGAAATCTAACTTGAATTTAAGAAAACTCTATTTTTACTTTAAGTAAAGATATTTTTAATTTAAATGAAGATTTTACTCATAATCGAATGAATGCATACTGAGCTTGAACTCAAATTTTAATTTTTTTTTTAAATAAAATTATGAGTTCAAGTCAAATTTGTGTTCTTTAAAAAAGACGAGTTATTAGTTAAAACTCATTTTTATGCATTCGGCCCTCTTTCTAACTATCTAAACTCTAAGGGTTCAGTTTTGATGGCGCCGAATATCTTGAGTTTATATTAAACGTTTGACTAAAAAATTCTACAATTTTAATTGCTTAGATAATTTCCAGAAACAGAAACAATTTCTTCACTTAAAGTAAATTTATTCACTTAAATTAAAAATGTTTTCACGTATAGTAAAAAAGTCTTCACTTAAAATAAAAATGTTTATTTACTGAAATTAAAAAAAAATCTTCAGTTAAATTAAAAAAAAAATTTCAGTTAAAGTAAAATACGAGTATATCTTCATGAGTTAAATTATATATAAACACATTAGATATATATATACGTACAGTTGAATACATTTTAATAAAACAGTTAAATTAAAATTTTTAAAAATTTTAAATAAAGATCGAAATATTTTCAAAAGTAGAATTAACGAAACACTTAAAGCCTACATCTTTTCTTATTATGTATATATATATATATATATATATATATATATATATATCTGATTTATATATGACTCCTATTTATTGTCCCCAATTTTTTCCACTCCAAGAGGAAATGCTTATTTTCTTTTCAGAATATTCTTAAGGTAAAATTTTATTTTTTCAAATTTTTTTATATTTTTTCAAAGTTTGTTTTTATTTTATTTTAATTTTTAAAAAAAATTTTTCAATTTAAAAATTAATCACTATTTCTTAAATATCCATTTTAAATTTCCGTTAAAATTTCATAAATCATTTGAATTTTTTTTGTTTTTTTACCGTTGTCAACTTTTAATTATAATTTAAAAGTTATTATAAGAATTTATTTAAATTTTATATATTTATATTTCTAAATTATAATTTTTTTTTTAAAATTTAATAAAAAGTAGAAAATAAATGTAAATTAAATAAATTGCACCCACCTTTTAATTTAGAATAAAATATCAAAAAAATTTTAAAAGTTTATTTGTTTAATTTTTTTATAAAAAAAAAAAATAACACCAAAATTAATGTATTTTAATTATATGTATATATATATTATTCGATGGGATTAGTTTTTTATTTCGAATTTTTTTTTATTTAAAATATTTAAAATTTAATATAATTTTTCACGAATTTATTCCGTTTTTAAAAAACAAATAAAATTGAAAATATAAAATTACGTTAACACAATCTGGTGGTTCAAATGTAACTAAAAGATATTTTAATATTTTTAAAACTTATTTTCTTCTATTTTAGAGAGTCATTTCAATTTTTCACTATATTCATTCAACATTCAACAAATTCAACACACAACAATAAAAGATATGCTGTGATGGTGATGATGATGATGATGTTGATCAGTTAATGTAGAATTTACTTGGCGATTGCGGGTTGATTATAGTGTATAATATATATATATACTCATATATATATAAGTTTGTAGTTTTGTACAAAAATAAAATAATGAAAGGAAAAAATTTTATGAATAGACCACAGTAACAACAAAATATAAACAAAATATTTTTACCTTCAATATATACAAAATATATATATATATGCGTAATCAAGCATTTTATTTTTTATATAAAAAAATAAGTACATATGTATTTATAGTTTATAGTATGCAATAAAATTAGGTGCAGAGTCATAACTCCCAGGGCAATAAGTCCTTAAGGGACTTATGACTCATTTAGTGGGCCCGACTCACTTAAAAATATTTAAATGGGACATAAGTCTCTTACACAAGTGGGTCATAAGTTCCTTTTGGAAGTTAAGTAAAATACTAAATGTAAAATAATATGTATTTATATATTTGCCAATGCGAGATTCTATCTTAGGACTAATATTTAAGTTGGTTAAAAAATCAAATTGACTCTTTTTCCAGAGTATTTATGAATGCATGTATGCGAGACTTTCGTCAAACACCAGGATTGCCCTTTTTTACAAAATAGCCTTTTACAATGTTGTTTATATTTATAATTATTATTTTTTTCTTAATTTTGGAAAAAGGGTATGCCCCTAATTTCAAATCCAGCCCCAAAGTATGTGCTAATTATTTTTGTTACTAAAGTTCAAGGAAATCTGTATATATTCGTACTCGTCACTGATATTATATAATTAAAATAAACATTTGTTTTTATATTACTAATAACTTTTCAGCAGAGAACTGTATAAAGGAGTTATGGTTCTCCACTCTGAAGCACAACACCAAGGATCATAAGCCCCCTAAGGAGTTATGGCTCATTGCTTTGAGTCTTAAGTTCCTTAGGGACTTATGTCCCATAAAATGAGTCTTAAGTAAGTCCCTAAGGGAATTATGACCCTGGGAGTTATGACCCTGCACCTAAAATTATTGGAATCATATATACGTATATATATATATATATATTTAACAATCTGGAGTATAATATAGTAAGTACGCAACATAACTTGTTTATATTTTTAAACATATCTATAAGTTATAATATTCAACAATGTCTAGAATAAAATTGAATGAAAATAATGTGTGATGATTTCATACTATGCTTTTTTTTAAGTATAAAATAATGAATGTACATAGTACAGTCTATACACATCTACGAGTCTATATATAGTTAAATACATGTAAATATGCAGTTTTATAAAAAAAACGAGGAAGAGTGTAGTAGAGCAGACTGTGTCAACTCTGGGATACCCGCATGACCGTAACATATACATTATATCATCCGGTTAATTACTTTTGGAAAAATTTCAAACATTCAGCTTTATTAGCTGTAAAGTAATGCTCATATAAAAGAAGGAGTTGTATGGCAGCTACTTGAACCCTTTGCAGTAGACCAACAAAATTTTGCAGTAACTTTGGCCATTACACTAAACTATGTTTTGCAAAATTTCAGACACCCAGCTTCATCAGGTGTAGTGTAAAGCTCATATAAAAGAAGGAGTTGTATGGCAGCTACTCGAACCCTCTGCAGTAAACCAACCAAATTTTGCAGTAAGTTTGGCCATTGTACTAAACTATTTTTGACAAAATTTCAGACACGCAGCTTCCATAGGTATAGAGTAATGCTCATATAAAATTAGGAGTTGTATGGCAGGTACTCGAACCCGTGGACCAAAATGGCTGGATTTAAATAGCGATTCCGGTTTTTGCATAAAAACGAATTTGTGAAAATTTCATAATCCTAGCTCCTTTATTTTTTGAGTTATCGTGATTACGGACGGACGGACGGACAGACGGACGGACGGACAGACGGACGGACGGGCGGACGGACATACATAGCTAAATCGATTTATTTTTCGATTCTGATCCGATCCATACACTTGAGTCTATATCTACCCCCCCTCCTTCTCTGCGTCACAAACGTAATGGCAAATTTATTATACCCTTTGACTATATAGTCATACGGGTATAAAAAAGAAAAATTAGCAATGAAAAAGGACGCCAAAAATTAAATTTTTACAATAACCTAAAAAAAAATTAAATTACTTAATCATATAGTATGTTTGTTAGTTAATTAAGTATGTACTGCGAAAAAAAATTATATCAGAAAATTTAAATAATTTAAAGGAGTTAGTGCTTCATGATAATTCAAAATAAATCGAATTGAATAATTCACCTTCCCTTATAAGGAAAAATATGAATGAAAAATGAAATTCCGAATGAGTTGAATTCAAAAACACACTCTAAAATGCTGTTTTATTGCAATGGCTCAACGGAGTAAATCGGATATAGTTTTTCAAACAAAATTCAATGATGTTCTGCGCAAAATTGATCAATTGATCCCTACACTGTTAAATTAGTAAGATGGCGAAACACGACTTATGGAAATTCAGTTATCATGTAATGTATTTCTCAAAGTTGGTAATTTTTATATGTACGATCCAATAAAGTTTTAGAAGAACATTAACAATCATCTTCATGACTTCCTTTAAATTATTTGCTTTAACCAACATAATCCCAAATTCCAAATCCTAACTCTAATTACCTTCCGAATCGCTATCCTAAAAACCAATAAGTTCATATATGTATTTAAGATCCATTCCAAGTTTGGTTTAAAAAAACGGGGATTTAGTTGGTTAAAGTCAAACACTCCCCAGATGAACCACAGTGATTCTGGGCGGCTTTCCATCCTTCCTTCGTAAAAGAAAAAAAAAAATTCCTTCATGAAATAACCTTGATGTCCTAATTTGTCAATTTTTTTAAGACTTTTGGGAAACGGGAAGTCATCTTAAAAATTAAACATAATTCTCTTATAAAATAAAAATATTTTACTAAGTATCACGTCGAACGGGTTTTACGAGTTCCAAATCTGTTTAACATTATAGAGTCAACTCCATTGTCAAGAGCATCATACATGCTTAAATCAAAAAGTCTCAACTCTCAACATTTTTGCCTAGTCCGAGAAAAACATTTTTGTTTAACTTGGTTTCCCGCAGACTTTTATTACAAGTTTTTTTGTTAATATTTAAAACATCATTTAATATTATATTGGAATTTTGTTAATTTAATGTAAATATAATGAAAGGAAAACTTCTGCCGCTTATGAGCGTACTCTAATGTTATGTTAAATGTTATGTAGACTGTAAGTAATAATGTAAAGATAATTGATTTCTAATATTTACTTACATAACCCAACAAAACCTATTAAAATGTTAATTCAAATGTTCGTTAGGTATAACAAATTATTACATATAATTAAAGGCTGGAAATTGCTACTAATTCAGGTGCCTATTTTGTCAAATAACGAAATGGTCATGACTGGGGTTACGAATTATATTAATTTTTAAGGTTTTTACGGTTTGTACGGTTCAACTCAAATCCAGATCTGGTTTATTTTTAGAAATTTTTGTAAATGCGATTAAATTCATAAAACTTTTTATTTTCGCTTAAGATTCTTAAATAGATTCAGAAAAACATAATTAGATTGTTACACTTAGTAAACCTGTCGTACCACAAGCTTCCTCCTTAGTTATTCAAATACCTATATGATGATTCTCTATTTATTTTTATCAGTTACTCAGTAAAAATTGAAACTTAAATTTTATTATCAGTTATCATTTATCACTTATCAATTTTGACTCTTAACAATTTCAATTCTTTGGAAAAAGTTTCATTTGAGCATTGAAAACCAATTCAATTATTTGCCGCATTATCTTGTTTTTTTTTTATCTTTTATTTTAATGTTAAATATATTTACAAAATGTAATAAGTTATTTTAAATTATATTATACAATATCTTAAGAACTATAATGTTAACACAAAATTCTTAAAATTAAATTTAATTAAATTTTATAGAATCAGGTGAATCATAAGTTAAAGTAAAATAAACTATTACTCTATAAAATTACTCATTAAACTAATTGTGTCATAAGTTGAGTCAAAAATTCTTTTAAATTAATTTTTTTGTAGTACAGTCTTTTACTTTTAAATATTTTAATTGTGTGATTTATTAAATGAAATTAATTTAAATTGTGATTATAATTATTATCATAATTTTATCAAAAAACTTGATTTTATACCTTAATTTTAATAATTAGATTGCAGAAGTATAATATAGTCAACCTAGCCCAAAAATTAAACAAACACTTAATTTTACAACACAAGCCCTTTTTGTAATAAAAAAAAATTAAAAAATATAATAATATAGTGTTTAATAAAGTCTTATTTTTTTTAACTTATAACTAAATCCATTAATTATTACGACCGTCATATAAGCTAAATGTACTACTATTTAATTTATAATTAGGTAAGTTTGTATATATATTACATTATAAGATATACATATTGAGTTAATATTATATTAAATATATTTACTTTACTTGTATATATTTTTTATATACATTTGAGATACTAACTTTACTTTATTTTATTTTCATCTTTACTCCCAAAAATATGCAATCAAGTTTACAGAAACCAAAAGTTTTAAGGAGATCTGGATTACAGATTCATATTTGAAGATCATATCTCAAAGCTCAACTCTGTAATTCAGACCTCTTTAAAATCTTTAATTCCTTTAAATTTTATTGCATATTTTTGGGAGTAAAAATGAATATCTAATGAAGTTAAAATTCATTTAAAATAATGAATGTATTTCAACATGATAAAATGCAATTAATAAAATTCGTTATGAGTTATTCTTTCATATAAATATTTCTTTCTCGATTTTTTTCTCGATATTCTCAAATCTAATTGCTCAAAATCCTTTCATAACCTCATTCCGAAATCAAACTGAACATTTTTTTATTACAAGTGCCATTCAACTGGATTGCATATTTTTAGGGGTAAAGATTGAAATGAACAAATGGGTTAAAATAAGCATGGTTTTAGTGTTTTAAAATCGAACACTATCCAAAGAAACTACGTATTCTCAAGAGATGGCTTTTGATACTTTCCGCTGAGCCGCAGTCATACTGTCAAGAATTAGAAAGTACTATGCTATTTTATATGCAATATATGTAATGCTTTCTTTAAAGAATTTTAAAAAAAATTTTAAAGCACATTCACATATTGTAGTTACTATAACGATATCATAATTGTACAATTAAATTAAATTTTATGTAGTTCGTTGCACAATCTGGAATTCTTGAGGTTCTTGACACAAATATTATAATCATAAGAGAATTTTTGGATCTACAAAAAGAACCAGAATTAAGAACAATTCTTTAGTATTGCTTTGCTTGATTTTTTGCATTGCAGACTTTTATTTAATCATTTTGTTATCTTATCAATTTTTGGAGAAAAAAAAAGAGTTTTTATTAACTTTTGGTTATTTTTTTTGTTAATTTTATATAAATATTATTTATATTATTTGATAAGTGATAACATTTTTTTTTGTCAGAACTTTAATTCTAATTAAGTGACAAATAAAATTAATTTCCCTTTTCAATTATAATACATAAATTACATTATAATTAAATCTACTTCAAGTTATTGTTTATTTTTATTTAATGAGATATTTGGAAAACCAGAACAATAAAGGACAAAATCTTGAAAATTAAACATTTTTTGGGACTAAATGGTGAAAAAAGTATTTGAATCTCATAACTCTAGCTTTAAATTCAACTCCCTCCTAACCTTCGTCCTTTTTTCTTTGTAAAGAAGTCCGTCCTAATTTTTTAATACGTAATAAGATAACTAATAAGGCATTTAAAATAGGACTTCCGGCCCTAAAACCCTACAAAACAAGTTAATAAAACCATAATTTTATATCCAAATCTAAAAGCACTAATAAATAATTAAAAGATTTTGAAATTAAAATTGTAAACATTTTGAATTATGTAAAGAAATATAGCTAGTTTAACGCAGTCATGGTCAAAGCTGGGAACGCTTGGAGCTTGTGTCACGATTTATATAAAAAGAAAATTGATTGCTTAAAAATTGAATTTGAACGAAGATTTTCTACACTTAAATAGAGAAAAAAAATATTCTGTGTCCACCACAGAACGAACCGATCTCACGGGAAAAGCGTAATGTGAAATAGCTTTCAAAGATTTTTTACTATTTTTATCAAAGCAATTGACATTTAATAATTATTTTATTATTATTTTTTTATTATACAAAACTTTTCTTAACGCTATTTATTAATTTAGGATAAAGAAACCTTTTATTGTGTTAATAATTTCCAACAAGATTTTTGAAAGATTTTAATTTATACAAATAAAAATTTTTGTATCTCTTAGATGTTCATTTTGTTTTTTAAGTTTAAGCTTTGCAATGCGTTTTTCGTTATAAACAGAGCAAATATGAAACATTTTATACGTTACCTAATTTTCTCCAAAAACTTATCAATTCAATATATTAATATCAAGTTCTTTTATATGAAAGTTGAAAACACTCCGCTTAGCCGTTTAGACTGTACATATGTGCACAAATAGACACGCCAGACGGACATTATTAAAAAAACACGTTTTATGGGTTTCTCCACACTGGAGTAATACATATATGCAAAAATCTTATCGTCCAACTTTTAGGGCGAAAACAATATCTACCGCTTATTATATTTCATATAAGCAGTTGGTAATTCATATAGAGTTATTAAAACCTTTTCCCTTCCCAGATAAAGAATTAGATTTGATAGATTTAAATTTACAAATGGAAGCAGTTGATTTGAAAACTAATTAATTTTTACCAAAAATAAGGTTTTAGAAGCAAGGTCCAGGTAAGAGTTTTAACTTTTAACACGCACTAGTTCCAAAAATAAAAGGCATCTAATCGTAGACGATGGTTCAATCATACAATATTTTAAAGAGCTTTAATTCTTTAATTTAATTTCCGAATTTTGGAAAGTAATTTTAAATTCTGCAGATATAAATCCAAAGTATAATAATTTTTAAAAATTATAATCTGTAAAAGCTACATACTCTTTGGGAGGGTTAGAAATAGAACTCCTTTTTTTCAAGAATATTTTGTTTGGTTTTGGCCAAAACTTTTGGGATTTTGATCCACTACCATTTCTTGTTAAAATCTGTATAAAGTTACTTATTCTTTGGGGTTCGAGATAAAGCACCTATTTTTCAAGGATTTTTCGTTTGGTTTTGGGATATTGATCCACCACCATTTCTTGCTAGTCCTTAAACTAGGGTTAAACAGCCTGTGTTTTTAAAAAAGTAGAATTATTTTTTTTTTAATATGTTTACAAAACTTTATAATTTTATTAAAATTTTATTTAACATAAATATTTTTATAATTTTATTTTTTATGCAATATTTAATTTCAAGTATAAACTCCTTGATATTATTAAAATATAAAACTTATCACGAAATAAAATTTCATATAAAAATCGTTAAAAATAACAACAGTTTTAATATCCTTGAATATCCTTTCCTTTTATAATCCATTTCCAATTCCTTAATGCAAGTGAAAATAAAATGAAAACTTTGAATTTTAAGACTTTCGTCGCGCCACCAAGTCTAGCCACAGTGGCATATATCATATATAATGTTAACAAGTGTTATTGAACCCATTAAATATAGAACAAAGGATGAGATTATAAATGTACTATGAATTTATACAATACATAAACAAATGAAAAGAAAAAGGAAAATATTTAAGGATTTGAATAAGGATTTCATTATTGTAGAAAACAGGAAAACTCATACATTAGGAAAAATATTTTTTTTTCTTATTATTACAAATTTCGATTTCATTGCAATTTTAGTGTCGTGTTCTTTATCAATAAATAACAATAAATAACTATAAAAAAATACATAACTTTGTTATGTATTGGTATTTTTTCACATTTAAATTAATATTGCACCTAAAAATATGCAATTATTTAATATATTTCTAATTATGACTTATGCACGTATTTTGAGGCTTTGATGGCATTGTGGTTAAGTACCTAGCATATCCACCGGAAAGGAATGCGGTTTTAAAAATAAATGTTAAAGCAGTAATAATGATATAATTTAAAAATTAGTGTCCAAACCTAGTCAGTACCGGGTATTTTTAAAATATTTCATTATCATTTTTGATATGAAATATTTTTCCCTTGTGCTGAGGTGCTCGCTACCAGTTTAATTAAATAAACACTTGACTTAAGATATTAATTTTAAATAGATTAATTAATTTTAAATCCTTAACTGGTTGTTGGTATTTTTATTAAAACTCAATATAAGTATATAGATCAGTCTTTAATGTATACTGCTGGGTGTTTAAAAATAAATAAATATACGAAATTGTTAAAATAACTGGTACCAGAGTCCAGAATCATCTAAAACATCAATTAAGATTCGTATTATTAATGGTTATTAAAGTTTTAAAATTTGTATAATTATATTTATATATTAACAAAATTTATCAGATTATTTGAAAAGAATTGATTTGTATTATAAAAAAAAATGTTTAATTACAATTCCACCAAAGTCAGACAAAGTTTTTTATTCGAAGTTCTACAGCAGATTTTTCTAATTCGGTTATTAACTTTAAGTTCTACAGCAGATTTTTCTAATTCGGTTATTTCAAATATCATTGAAACAATAATCCCTTAATTAAACGTACTTTAGAATTCACAGAAGAGTTACATCTGAAATAATTTTATTAAATAAATCTATATTTTTTTTATGATTTTCATACGATTTAAAACTTTGATAAATTAGAAGTTTGCGACCAATTTAACCAATGTCCTAATTTTTCTTAAATGGAACCTTAAAGAGTTTATAAACTTTTCTTTTAAGCCTAAAATTAAAAACAACACTATTTAAAAATATATTTGGAGGTTTTGTTAAATATAAATAAATTAAATAAAAATTATTTAATATATAAAGAATTTAACAAGTTTTTGGTACTAAGTCGCGTTATTTTATAATGTAAATTACTTTCCATAACAAAAAATTTAATCATCATTTTTCTTTAACGCTTCCGAAAATATAAAAATATCAAATAAACTTTAAGTAAATATAATATATGAATACTAATATTAATTATGAGTTATGACTAAATATTGAAAAAATTTCATTTTATTATTATATTTGAAATCTATGACGAAATGTAAACATTTTCATAAAACTAGTTTCACAAAAAAAAATTAAAATTAATTAATTTAAAAAAAATAAAAAATTTCAAAAGTGATGTCATTTATTACACGATTTGTTTTTTATAGAGAAAGATTAATGAGAAAATTATTCTTTTCATGGTTGTAAACATAAAAAATAGTAAATACAAATTTTGATAAATAACTATAGAATTTTTTGATATTTACTCATGAATTTTGAATGATAATAATATTATAATGCGAAGATGGTGAATAAAATCTATTTTTAATTTATTTTTATTAAAATAAGGAAATTATTTAACAGGCAAAGTAAGGTAATCTATAAACACCATTTATTAAATATATTTTGCATACTAATTGTTTTTTTCTGTTTTTTTTACTATTTAGATAATCAGATCTAATACTATCACTTTATTCATAAAACATTGAAAAAAAATGTTTTATCTTAAGATACCAGTATATTAAAGATACATGTACATAGTTTCAAAATATTAGAGTTTATTTGGATTCCAAATCAAAGTACCCCCAATTTCAACAATAGTGAAATTAAATTCTTTATACTTATAAATTTCATTTAAATTGGTTTACAATAATTTCCTAAATAAGTTCATTTACCCCTATTTCAGGGTCTGTAGTTATTCTTAAAATAACATACGTCTGAATTCATGACTAAGATTAAGTGAGTACGATTTGCTGCTATTGATGAAAAATTTAATTTTAAGTTTTATTAATTATTTAGAGTAAAATAATAACACAATATAATAGCATTAAAAGATATCATGTAAAAAGTAGGAATAAAAAGGTGTTTTAAGTCTCAAGTCATATTTTTCTGATAAAAAATAATTTTTTAAAATAGAAAAATCAAAATTAAAAGAAATTCTAATCATACTCAAGAATGTGGTAAACTTGAAATAAGTCGAAAAAGGAAGCAAGGTTGAATAATTAATTTGATTTTGGTTTTTTTTTTGTATTTTGTGTTTTTATTTATAAAAAAAATAAACTGATTAAATATTTCTTGTCGTACATTTCTTTGTTTTTTATATATGTAATTATTATTATCATTTATTCACCCTAACAACATAATTATAAAAAAATTAATTTAAATAAAACAAAAACTTTTCCAAAAAAAATAGTCTTATTTTTGAAAAATTTTAAGTTAATAAAACAAAATCATTGAACATTTCAATATGTTTATAATAGTAGTTGTGTTATAATGAAATTTAGGATACATCCTGTAAAATTCTGTTTCATGATTACAAAAATGATGTAATTATTCCAATATATTTTACAATCTATTATTTAATGAGTAAAAAAAAAATTGCATACTTTCAAAATATCCTCACGTCGTTATATTTTAAGGTGAAAAGTGTTGGCATATATTTAGTTACTTCATAGTATTGTGAAGTTAATTTAAATATGGACGTAATTTGTTTTGTAAATTTTTTTTAAGTGATTAACAGATTCCCAAAAAGGAATTGTCACAAATTAGTTTAACAATATTTAACCTATTTTGGCCAGTTTGTGATTATTATTTTAAATTCCATCTCTTTTAATAAATGAAGACATTTTTTCGCGTACAAATATATTACAATAGATCCGAATAAAATTTACTTTTCACAAAATAATCAAAAATGCACAAAAATATTAATGATTCCAAAAATTTCAATTGACATAATTTTTAATAACTTTATTGTTTTCGATTTCTATTTATTTATTTTATATTTTAAGTAATAAAAGAACCAAGTTTTCTTTGAATGTTAACATATTTCGACTATATATTACCAAAAAAATCTTGATTATTTTTATATGTATTTTAATTATATACTTTTTAAGTATTATTCAATCAATTTTGTTTGGAATTGTTATTAAAAGTATAAAAAATCCTAGCTTACTTTTTTTTACAATCTAGAAATTCTGCAAAATTTTACAATTTAAAAACAAATAATAAAACAGTACATTAATATTATATATTTTTTTAATATTTAATTGAATAAGCATTAATATTATTGTTATAATTATAATTTTTTTTTTTTTATTATCAAGTAACCTCAGACTTAAAATCAGTCTGTTAAAATTTAAAAACAAAAAATTTCATCCCCGTACACTTCTCTAGTGAACATATTAATATAGCATTTTATTGTAATTATTTTAATCCAAACCATCATCAGAGAAGTCTGGTTTTTTTGTATTAGGCTGTGATGGCGGTGGATTTCCAGCTCCAGGAAAAGCACCACCTGGAAATCCGGGAAAACCTCCAGCGGCAGCATCAGGTCCACCACCTCCTGCTCTTGCTGCATTTCCTAATTTACAAGCAAGATTCAAAAATTTAGGATTTGTTAAATATTTAGAGATATTAGATGGATTTTCTTTGATATCCTGTAAAGCAGCTGCAATTTCTGGATCATTGAGGCCACTTAAAATTTCGTTTTCATCCAAATTTCCAAAAAGATTTCCTAAATTTGGCATACCTCCTGGCATACCCGGCATTCCACCGGGCATACCACCTGGCATACCCGGCATTCCTCCTGGCATACCACCTGGCATTCCACCTGGCATTCCACCTGGCATACCACCTGGCATTCCACCTGGCATTCCTCCGCCAGCTTTTGGACCTGCTTGACGACGTTGATGTTCCTCTTCTTGAGCTTTTTTATTAGCTTCTTGAGCTGTACGAACTCTTTCCTGTCGTTTTTTTATTTCTTTTTCAGCTTTAATACGATCCCATTTGATTCTGTGCTGTTCAATTTTTTTAGCATTAGGAGTTACTTCTTTAAGCCATTCATCAGCTTCTTCATCATAATCTAATTTACAAGCTTGTCTTAAGTCTTTTGCTGCTTCTTCCCAATTACCTAAAAGACGATTAGCACGACCTCTAAATTTATATGCAGCAGCAGAGTCACAATTTAACTCAAGAGCACGGTCACAATCTCGAATGCAGGCTTTTGGTTTTTTTAGTTTAAGATAAGCTTGACCTCGTTTAGCATGAAATAAGGCATTTCCTGGGTTAATTTTTATGGCATTAGTATATAAAGAAATAGATTCTTCGAAATTTTGTTCCGAATAAGCTGCTGCTGCTTTTGAACGAATTTCACTTGCCTCATCCATTTCTTCTTCACTTGGTTCTTTATTTGGATCACCCATTTCTTGTGGAGGTTCTGTATCCGGCTCAATCACACCTAAAAATTAATAATTTAACATTTTTGAATAGAAAGCAAAATAGTAATAATTGAAGTATAAAAGAATATCTTTGTAGATATTATATCGTAAATTATTTTATACACGTTTTATCTATAAATAATATATTTGAGTGTCGTACTAAATTAGAAAAGTTATTATTTGTATTACATAAAGGTTGGTTCTTACGCTAAATTCAAAAACAACTTTTAATCTTTTGATAGAATACAACGCAAACCTTTACATTTTTTAGTTTTAAAATACTTTTGAACAACTAACCTTCCATATTTAATTCTATATCAGATTCTTGTTCTGAATCCTCTTCTTCTTCTTTAACTTCTGGTTCAGGTGTAGGTGCCGCCTTTGGTTCAAACGCCGACCTACTTGACCTATAAAGATAATATAAGTTAATATATAGTCGATTTTTTTATTTGATTAAATGTTACCATCCGAAACTAGGCATTTCACTCTCTCCTGGTGGTACTTTACCCCCTAATTTCTCAACAAAGTCTTTGAAAAAGCTTAATTTTGGTGTATTTAATATTTCTGGATTAGCTGAACATACTGTTATGAATTTTTTTAATGCTTCTAGGCACTAAATAAGAAAAAAATTTTATAAATTATATTAGCTATTTGTTTGGTTTCTTTTTGGTTGAAAATTTATTCAAAATTATATCTTACCTCTCTTTCATTTTGGAAACTCATGTTTTATTTTCTAGTTTTTATTTATAACAATAATTTAAATATAAAATGAGACAAATGCAAAAATTTAATTTTAAAAACAAAATCTTTATATTTTCTTTATATCTCAAATTTTTCTTATTATATTTTTAATAAAAATCCGCAAAATCACGCCGGTTTTCGTTTTCTACCAGAAAATTCTTCCAATAAAACAGAATAGAACGAAATATCGTAAAATTTTGGAGAAATTTAAGTACTAATTTGAGAATTTGAAAAGAGGAGAATTGTCCAAACTGTCAAAATTATTTTTTCATTTTAAACGGTATATGAGTTGTCGTTTTTAAAATATTTTTGAAATAAGTTGTGAATTTATAATCCAGCTTTGTATTCAGAGGCAGTAATAATTAAAAAATTGTTTTAACAAAATATATCGTAAGAAAAAAAAGTATGGTTTTAAGACCTAAATACATTAGGTTAACAACATTCATTGGTTCTCATTAATTTATTATTGACAAAAACACTTTAAACTATTTTAGTTATGCAAATTCCAATATAATTACAAATATATTGCTTTTATATAACTTAAATTATCGAGCTTTATTGAAGGTGGTGAATACTTCGACTAATTATTGTACTTTGGGTTTTGTACTGTCTACGACTAAATACGTACTGTGCTAGATATTATTAGATCTCTTGATTTAACTCACGTTGTACAATTTCAATTAAAAACAAATAAGCCAGGCTGGACTTAGATTTAATCAAAGTAAAATATCCTTTTTTAATACTCCATACATCTATAAACTTATGACAATACCACTTTGATAGGATCATACTTTAGCCTTTTAAAGAGGGTTACTTACTTTATTCTGCCAAAATTTGAGGTTAATTATTAAAATTGGATGCAATGCTATGCTTGTATACGGTAAATATCTAAATGTTGAACTACGTTAAAGATTGGTAAGAATTCACAAATTTTTTAATAATTTGCATATAATTAATAATAAAGATATTGTTTATTGTAGTTCAGATAATGCTAATAAGTTCATTATTGCTTAATTGATTTTAATAAATTTGTTTTGAGAGTCTGACGTATAAAGAAAAAACTAATTTTTTTTAAATGCTTAAGCTCAATTTTAACTTTTTCACGAATAGGTTGATGATCTTTAAATATTTTTTTTAATTTATTAAACCATATTTTAATTAGATTATAGAACACTCATTATACTTCTAAAATTACATACTTAATCTAATAAATAAGTTCCCATACGAAAGATTAAAGTTAGAAAATTTTAATATTACCCATCCCTGTCAGTAAAATAACGACAAAAACAAAACAAATAAAAAACAATGAAATGTCATGTTCAAAAAGCAAGCAAAAACGTAGACAAAAAGAAATGATAAAAATTTTCAATTGCTTATTGTTAGAGAAAGATAAAACATTTTGTTTACATAAATTTTATCAATTTATGTAAAAATTGCATGTAAAGTGAGTTTATCAAATTCATGCTTCTTTCATGTCAATCTTTAAGTATAAATGCAATGCTGCAGGGATTATCAGATGCGTTAAAAACTGCTGCAGATATCGTAGCACCACCCCCAACTCTTAGACAAGATTTAGAATATCATTGGAAGCAAGTAAAAGTTTTCTATAATTTTAAAAACAATTCTCCACGGCATATAAGGTAAGCATCAATTTTCAAACATACTGAATTATAAATTTATAATTTAATTTTTTAGTAATACCAATGTACCTCACCATTTAGAATCAATATTACAAATTATATTAAAAGAAGATGCAATTTGTAATAATGATTCCCCCAAGGAATGTATGGAATTCGTTTTGAATAACAGACCGCTTGACCTACTATTACAATTATCAATAGCTGATAATCCACCCGGAATAAAACTTTGTGTACTTAATTGGGTCAGAAGATTTTTGTCATGCTCAAATTCACCCCAATTAGAACATACTAGTATTTTTGAACCAATTCGAAATTTAATTAAAATATGTAATGGAAAAGTGCCATCACCATATGAAGAAGAAGAAATTTTATTTTTAGAAACCATAGCTGGTTTAATTCGAAAAAACGAAAATTTATTACATATATTTTTACCATCACATCAATATTCTGCTTTTATGACTTCTCAAGTAAGAAGTGTTAACGACTATTAAAGTTTTATGATATAAATACAAAATTTTAAATTTTACTTTTAGATAAAGAGTAATAGAACAACTAAATTACCAGAAAGTAATTCTTTATTCCAATCCACAAAATTGGAAACGAATATAAGAAGAGTTGAAATTATACCAGGTTTAAGTGAACCGAATCCTTCAAAAGAAAACACATTAAACGAATTAAAAAAATTAAAAGCTGAAACCAACTGTGATATTAATAAAAGACGTTCTGGAAGTGTTGAAGTAATGGATGTTGAATATTTTGCATGCGATTGTGAAGAAGGTGAAAAATTTGATTTATTGGATATAATACTTTCGTATTTTGAAAGTCCCGATAGTAAAGTTGTTGTACGAGCATGTGAAAGTGCATTGATTTTAGCATCTTTACCAACATTAAATATGAAATGTACATCTTATGAAAAAAGTTTAAAAAATTTTACTGATTATTTGATTAAAAAAATATGTACATTGTATGAGAAAATTCCCGATGATATGGATGCTGATAATATAGAAGAAGGAAATATATCATGGGGTCTAATACCACGAGAACCTGATAATAATAAATTTATTGGAAAAGCTGAATTTCATGAATTTTTCTGTTGGTTAGATTATACTGATTGTGTTGCGTTAGAGAATTTAAAGATACCAACATTTATTATTCAATTTCGTAATGAACTTTTATTAAAATATGTTGAACCAACATTATTGGCAACAGATACACCATTCGTTCTCATAATGTTAAGTAAAATTGTTAGACAGATCCGTTCTCCTAATCTTATGGATGAAATAGCTAATTGGTTAGTTGGAGAAACAGATTCTGAACCATATTCTGCAACCGATTGTCTATTAACTATTATAATTGAGAATATGCAAGATAATGCAGAAATTTTATTGGCCGGTTTACAGTTTATTGAAGCGCTTTTAGATAATCCTAATGAAAAAATTCTTAATGAGATGTTATTCAGATATTTAAGTAAACGAGGGTATTATGATAATCAATCTAGGCAAAGTTGGTCAGACGAAGAAGAAGAACGTGAAAGAAAATGTGGAAGTGTTGAAGATCAATTTAGATCTCATACATTATCACCACACAATATTTTAAAAGTTATAAATCACTTTCTTCTTCTATTACCAAGACAAGTAATGACTGAAGCAAGTAAGTTTTTTTATTTTTAGAAAATTTAAAAATCATTAATAAAATTTCCTTTTTTAGCTGGAACTTGTTATGAAGAATATGTACAAGATGCAAGCAAACATTATAAAATTTGGCTGAAAAAAACGGAAAAATTTGAGTGGCCACTTGAAGCTATTTCGCCAGATAAAGAAATGATTGCATCCAGTTCTTCAATTGGCAATCTTGATCTTCCCAAATTATATAAACGTACGAATAGTTTGGATACCGATTTATATTGCAATGATAGTGGTATCTCCGAAGGACGTTTTTATGAAGGTCCTTTATTGAAATTTCTTTTTTCACATGTTAAAAGTATGCCAAGTCAAACTTGTGAAATTAATTTAGCTGTAATTGCAATTATTTCAAAATTAGCTTTCTTACCGCACCCCTACTTACATGAAATTCTTTTAAATCCAGTCATTCCAATTGCACATGGAGCAACCAATTTATGGATTAATATGCAAACGGTTGCTAAATTTTTACTCCTTGAAATACCAAAATATGAACATTTCCAAAAAAGAATTGGTGAAACTGCAAAGCGACTACTTTCAAATCCACCTGTTATCTGTGACGAAGGAAACGATGATGTTGAACAATTATATGAAGCTATTGTAATTTTAGAAGAATTTTGCAAAGAGTTAGCAGCCATTGCTTTCGTAAAGTATCATCACGCAATTAAAGAATGAAGTAATTCCGTCTTAGTTTTTGTTCCTTATTTTTTAAATTATATATTAAATGTTTAAGATTATGTTGATTTTTATTTTCAATTGTTTATGATTTTATTTCCAAAATCAACAAATTTTAAAATATATTGATTGTTGTGTATGATTTTTTATTAAATAATTGGATTTTGCATATTGCATTGTATTTTATGTATAAAAATATTTAAATATTGATTAGAAAACAATATATTTAGATTTATATTATAAATATAGTAGATTATTCAAAGTTATAACATATAAAATAGAAAATTATATGTATGACTGGCACTTTATAAAACTCTTTTTTTTTTCTAAATATATGTAAGTAAGTCATATTGTGCTTATAATATTTATGGTATGTAAATGAATTATATTCTAAGCTTAGTGCTTACTATACAAAACTGTTGTGTTTATTTTATTTGTATTCTAATAAATTTTTCCATTTAAAAATATTTTTATAATTTTAAAGCTATTAAAAATAATATGAATATGATTTTTTCCCCAATAAAAGTTTGTCTTGAGGAACAACAAAAAGATTGATTGTGCAAATTTGATAGTTTCGCGTATTTAATTTCAAATCGTGAAAAGCAGAGCTCTGGCTTTAAATTAAGTTTCCTGATTCCATCTTGCATTTACTTAAGAGAGCTTTGGATATAATAAAAAAAAATCATTTTGTTGAGTAGAATTAAAATGAAAATACATATTTGTAATATTTAAAACGAACATAGATTTATTATTATTTTATGATCTTACGACATAGAAAAAGAGCTATTTATCAGCCTTGAAAAGTTTTAACTGCTGATTTCAAAACAGCACTTTATGGAGGGAATGCATGGTTAATTAGTACATAAATATTTAGCTTTTTGCTTCGCAGCAAAAGCAAAAATCAGAAAATTGCTCATTTAATACAATTTAGAATTTATTGACCTTTGAATTAAAAAAGGAGATTTATTATAAATTTCGACTCGAAGATTTAATGTCTTATCTTAATAATGGATCCAAATAATAATAATAATATTCCTAAGTATTATATTCTGTAAATCAGAACTTTTAAAACATACCGAAAAGCCCCTAAATTATATAATATTAGTAGCAAGTATAATATGGGTTTTATATAAATTATTAAATACTTATTGAATAATTATCAATTAAAGCATATTTAAGTTATACATCTCAAATATAAATAACCTATCGTAATAAAACAATTGCCAGCTTTAAAACAATTGTGATTTATGAATCTAGGATAAAATTGTAATTTAAATTTTTTTTTAAAAAAATAGATTTAATCGATTTGTTTTTGTGTTTTATTTTATTAAATTAATGACATCCGCAACTTTTTACAACCATATTTTTATATTTTTTCAAATTAACATTAGCTTCATTTAAGTGATATAAAACTGGCAAAGTTCCTAAAGTAGTTGGAGCACAACAAGGTTTTGGCACCTAAAAGTAAAAAAAAATTATTTAAATATAAAATTTTACTATAAAATAATTTATAATTACTTTAGAAGGATTCATCAAATGTACTAGAGTTTGTACAATGGCATGATTTGTGGCATTCATATGGGCATTTAATGGAAAACTACATTCACCGCTACAATAAAAAGCACTATAACCTTCGGGTGCAATAATCCAATCCTGTAAATAAAATATTAAAAATTATTGAATTGAAAAAATTAATTAAAATTAATTATAAATTAATTTTTATATAATTATAAAAATTTAAATGTCTCATAATAAAGACAATCACTATTGATTGTTGAGTGACGATGTCAATGTGGTAGAAGTTTTTACGATTTACTAAAAAACGAATTTATGTATTAATGAAAAATAATAATTATAACTCGCCACCTTAATTAAAAACTATTTTTATAACTTTAAAAAAATCTTAATTTGTGGCCAACCTGAACTCAAAGTCTAATTCTAATTGTATGATTATTATGTCGGAAGAAGGAAGAATAATATAATGTTAAAAGGGGTTGCATTAAAAAGGAGTAAGTCTACTTTTATAAGTTCTTGGTAAATTAAAAAAAAATTTTATTTTAAAAATGCTTGATATTTTCCACTCTGATTACTGCACATTAAATAATTTTTGTTGTATTTACTTTTAACTTCATTGTTATCCTTCATTCATTGTAAAACGAAATAGGTCTAACAAAGCAGGAGAAACCTTTTTGAGTGTGAGTTAAAATCTTTGTACAACAAATTCCAAACCAGAATTAGATTTAAAAAAAAAAAATAGGGGCAAAAAGGCTTAGTTGAGGATATCACTTTTGGGTTAGGTAGGGATTTCTTAAAATGGGTTGGAGAATTTCTTTCGAAAGGCACGATTCGAATACTTGTAGATGTTTACACATCCGATCAATTTAAAATAAATGCTCGTATTCCTGAGGCATCTGTCCTGCCATGTCCTCCACCTTTTTCTTAATATTTATCAATCTGCCAATAATCTCCAATCTTATTTTAATTAAATGTTACATAATTTGTTTCAGAGGGTATACGTTTGCGGCACACAACAGAACTTAACATTCTGAGTATCGGAATAAACCAAATATTAGCATGATCAAATCACATCTTTGGTATAGCCAAATATGCAGCTTAATGTTAAGGTTTTCTGTTTCGCTGTAATACTTTTTTGCGCCTTCTCTTCCTTCTTCTAAAAATATAAAAATCTTACATTTGACCTTCCAATTTGGACTTCCCAAACTACGCTCGATTAAGTACAACACTCACTCCACTTAGGCGCACCGTCTTACCACTAACCCTCTTTTATTTTGTAGAGACAAACACCTGTACCAAATAAAACCGTTTTCTTCAAAATTTTCTAATGTAAAATAAGGAAAGCGGCAGATGTTCATCCCTACACCGTTGAATTTGTAAGATGACGAAACATGGCTTATAAAAATTCGTTTCAGAATTATGGAATCAGTTACCATGTAATATGTTTTCCAAAGTTGATAGTTTATATATTTTGTATGATACAACAAAGTTTAACATCCCAACTAATATTCCCTTTTTCCCAACTTAATTCCAATATCTATCCTCAATTTCCTTTCGCAATCTCGATCTTAAAAACCAAGCGATGCCCATGTTTTTAAGGACCATCCCAAGTTTGGATATAAAAATGGTTCTGGTTTTAGTTGTTTAAAGTTCAACACTACTTAGATGAATCCCGTACAGTAATTCTGAGTGGATTTTGATGCTTTCCATCAGCCCTCATAAAAACAAAATTAAAAATAAAAAAATCGAAGTCGCAAACCTAATATATGTCCATTTATTAAATAACTTCCAAACTATACTCGAACTACCAAGAATTTCAAATTTTTATTTAAAACGTCAACCTAGTTTTTATACTATAGGTTATATTAACCTTTAGAGTTATATTAATTATTTCGTTTGTTTTATTAATTAATTTATTGTAATATTAAAATTAATACTTACATGCCATCTTAAATCTTTAAAATTAATATATAATGTTTGTATTTGACAACTTTTTGATGTTCTACCAAAATCTGAACTTCGATGATTATCGGTAAGTGGATTTGATTTTTCAGATTTATTACGACGTTTTGATACATTACGTTTTCTTCTTGCTGTTTTTTTACTTTGTTGTTGTTTTATTACCTAAATATAAATAGAATATTAGAAAATATAATCAAAGATCATAATAATTTAATATTTTTTAATAAAATTCAATAATAGTCATAAAAATAAATATATATATATATATATATATATATATATATATATATAAATTAAATCTTACTTCAGGTCCTTTAAAAAATCCCACCATAAATGGTTGATATTCATCATCTCCTTTAACATTAATAATACCAATATCTTCTAATTTTATTTCACGATCAGGTCGTTCTTTTGCATGTGCACCAATATAAAGACCTTTATTTTCTTTTGGCCATAATAACCATTTTGATAATCCTTCGGTAACATTTAATTCTAACCAACCATGATATTCTGATGTTGTATTAATCGATGATAATATTTCTAATTCTTTTTCATTATTATATTCATCATGATCATGATCATCATTATGATCATTAATATTACTATTAATATTATCATCATCATCATGATCATGATCATCATTATCATTATCTTCATAATCTTTATCAGTATTAACAATTGAATAGACTGTTATAATAAATTCTTTATTTTTTCCTAACCATTTTCCCAGCGTAGGATTTTGATAAATTCTTAACTCAGCCATCATTAGTAAATTATCCTTGGTTACTTCCGATACATCAAACCATAAACGTCGTCCGTGTTCATGCCGAACTTCAGCCACATGGTGGTCTATAAAATATATATATATATATTACATGGATGTACATATATTAATATATAAAAAATGTGAATAATCATCTATATATATATATATATTATATATATACAAATCAGTTTTTTTTTAATACCGCATTGAAAAACGCACTACGAAATAGTGCACATAATAAATAAATAAAAAACAAGAGTATGTACGTATGTAATAAAAATGGGCTCTTGACGAATAAACCCCAAGAAATAATAAAAGTCAGCATAGGTGTTATATATATTTTTTTTTATAATTTGTTAAGCTGTTAACATTAGGAAAAATATGACCCTTAAAAAGCTAAAACGTAGTTTTATGTACACATATATATATATATATATATATATTTAAATATACTCCTCCATAACTCATTAGTGCATCAAAAATACGTACAAAAGATAGATATACCACAAAAGATAGAACAGCATAAACTATACTAAACTTCGGCATAAATATAAATAACAATAGAACTTTTGTAGGTCTCATGAGAGCCTCCAGCTGTTTAAAGGACCACTTAAATTAAATGGGACTAACCGAAGACTACAAATCATAGTGGTCTAAATGACATTGTAACAACAAAACATTTACTTGGTCATCATGTAGCAGTTTCAAGGAAAGGGATTTCTAACTACAGATGAAATGGCGGTTATCTGGGACTCAATCAGTATAACAAAGGTTAGCTATTTAAACGAACAGGGTGTTCGAAACTCAAATATCACGAAGAGCGGAGGTGATAGAGAGCTTCACAACGAACAAAAAATTCTTCTGAAACAGGAACGGGGACGAGTCCGGGATAACGGCCTTCAAAGAAATATCGTTAACTTTTCAAAGAAACAACAATGCCTTGACCGCTGCACAATATAGAAAACAAGTTTAGTGTGGTTAGCTAGCTAAAGGTTATGACCTTTCATATTAATATCTAAACTTTATACTATCCTTCATTGTTGAAAAGTTACAAGGACTTAATTGATGATTTTATTAAATAACTGTAATTTTTCCATCACCTATTTATTCCCCAGCTTAAATTTAAGTCGGCTCATTTTTTCTCATATCTCTTACAATTTTCGAGATAATTAAATGAAATAATATTTGTACATTAATAACGATTATTTTTAAAAATTACAGTTAATTAATAAAAAAAGTGAAAAATATAAATATTTTTCGGAAGATTAAAAGCGAAGAAAAGACATGTCCAAATTTATGTCAAAGGAAACTTAATTACAGAATCGGGAATTCTAAACATTTTATTAATATTAAATATTAAGGGTCTTCACGTAACAGTGCAAACTAGTCTTGCATCGAATCATCGGAGAATCGGTGCAAATTTTTGACAGAAATTTGTTGTTGTTTCATGTATAAAAAATCGTGCATACACTGATATTTTTTCCTAGACTAAATATCCTCGACCTCAATCCTAGTGTATATTTAGTCGTGCATATTTTTTTAGTGTTTTTATTTATGACATATATGGCATTTTAAATTCGATTATTTTTATTTTTTTCAAATCAATATTGAATTCTGTTTTTTCAAATCAAAATTTGTTGTATTTAAATAATAAATAGAAAATGATAGATAGGAACTAATTAATATTTTTTTCAAATATAACAATCAACATTCATGGAAAGATACCAATCATCTGTCATCTGTATTTTTTTACTTTGCAATGTATATTTTGCACTAGGTCGTTCACGTAACGGAGCATTTTTTGATTTTATTTTCCTTCGATGCACTTTTACGTGAAGACCCTTATTATTAAATAATAGTTATTATTTTCAATTGTTTAAATTGGTTCGTGTAAAACACCCCTAACTGGAATTTATAAAATTTATTATCCTTAAATATTTTTGAACTTATATCCATAGACCCTATTTTTAAAATAAGTGGAATATTGAAGCCATTCTTATATATTTATATAAGTCTATCTACATATATATATATATATATATAGTTTGGGAATAATTTGTTTTAAATAAAACAAAAGAAACGACTGAGATAAAAATTGAGTTGTTATAACGCATTCTAAGAAAAAATACTTGAAAAATTACAGGTAGAATAAAATTAAAAAAAAAAGAAAAACAAACAAATTGTATGTATGTGCATATGCATATACGTCTTAAATTCAACAGGTAAATTATAAGAATTTTTTTTTATTATCAAAAATTCCTTGGTGGTTATACCTAGGGTTATTTTATACAAAAAAAAATATAATTTTTGATGAGTCACATAAAAAAATGTACATTTTTAATACTTATATTAAATGCATATAATCATAAATCCATTCATCTAATATTTAGGGTTATATTCTAATATATACATTTAAATATATATATAGATAAACCTTTCTAAATTAGAACGTTTCAACTAAAGAAATATAAGATTATTAAAATCTACAAAAAAACTAAAAATTATATCTTAATTTTTTTAATAATCAAATTATAAAATGATTAATTATTATTTAAATTAAAATGTTTTCGTATGAATAGTCCGAGAATTGGTTATACTTTGTAATACACATTGGAACAATTTCTTAATGTTCGATCACTCACTATACTAAGTATAGTATATTTGATTATGAATGTAAAATAAATCACTATGTAATATGATCACTATACTATTGAATCTTAAAGATAATATAAGAAACGCTAATCGACAAACAAAACATCTGGTCCAAAACGTAGAACAGGAGCCCTATTGCGCCTAAATCTCACTTTTTTAAACCAAAATTTTGAGTTCAATCATATATTTATAATGAAATAGATTTGAGTTCAAGGTCATAGTTTTATGGATTAAATCTATTGAGATGATTATAAATAATAACTTCACGACTCTAGAAGCGACCAGACCTAACTACCTTTACAAACCTCAACTTAAACTGCGTTGTGATTAGTAGACTATATACATACCCTAAGGTTTAAGTATTCTTTAAAAAAATCTAATATTTCAAAGCGGAGAAGCTAAAATTAATTTATATAATGAAGTGATTTATATGAAGTGTAATAGTAATGTGTGCGCTCACATTGTTGGTTTCTAGTAATAGTGCTCTTAATCCTTACATCCTTATATTTCCATACAAATTCTGAAGAAATTAAGGCTAGTCAAGGCTTTTTAATAACACCCGACATATTGACATAAATAACTTTTATAATTGAGGGCTAAAAATATATTTTATGTCCAAACATAGGACCTGTAGTATGAATGGTTCCTAAATATACACTGACTTTTATAATTCATTGTTTAAAAAGTTTATAAAGCTCGTCAAGACCAATGATATCTCACACCATGGAATTCGAAGATATTAAAGAAAATACCTAAAACAGATTTTTGGAACCCCAAAAATTCCAATTCCAAAACCTGCTAGAAAAGTGCTATGACACTCGGCATCCGCAAAGTTCTAATGTCCGATTTTTTGGATAGTTTTCAGGCAAGCTCTATCAAATACCTTTTACCACAAGTCTTCAGTACCATCTGAAGATGCTTTATTTTTTATATAAGTCAGTCAGTGAGTCGTATACAGTGTAGCTGTATATTATATATCATGTTTGATCAGCCCTAATATATAATTTTAACGGGTCTTAGGAACGCTCCTAATGAGAGGCTTAGGGTTCTATAGAATCCCAATAACAGAATAAGAATATTTATTCTTGATTTTCTTTCTGACTCAGTTCCCATTCGCTATCTATTGAAATTAAATATTATTATGTTATAAACAAATATTTTTTAATTTATACTTATAATTCACAGATATTAAAGACAAAAAATTGTCATTATACCAAATACAACTTAAATATCAAATTATTATACAATAAACAAACAGAAAGTATTGTATATTATTCGGAAATAAGGACATTCTACATGTAATAAGGCTCCTACCGCCATTTTAGATTTTGAGCAAGAGTGTAGTAGAGTAAACTGTGTCAACTCTGGAATACCCGAATGACCTTAATATAAACATAATATCATCCGGTAAGTTACTTTTGGCACACTTTTAAAACTTACGGCTTTAATAGGTGTAATGTAATGCTCATATAAAAGAAGGAGTTGTATGGCAACCCTCTGCAGTAGACGAACAAAATTTTGCGGTAACTTTGGACATTACACTAAACTATTTTTAGCTAAATTTCAGACATCCAGCTTCATTAGGTGTAGTGTAATGCTCATATAAAAGAAAGAGTTGTATGGCAACTACTCGATTTCTTTGCAGTAGACCAACCAAATTTTCCAAAAATTTGGCCATAAAACTAAACTACTTTTGGCAAAATGTCAGACACCCAGGTTTAATTAAAGTACAGAGTAATGCTTATATAATAAAAGAAGTTGTATGTCAGGTACTCGAACCTGTTGACCAAAATTGCTGAATTTAAATAGCGATGACGTCTATTGCATATTAATGAATTTGTGAAAATTTTAAAATCCTAGCTCCTTTATTTTTTAATTATAGTACGGACGGACATACATAGCTAAATCGATTTATTTTTCGATTCTGATCCAATCCATACACTTGAGTCTATATCTATCCCCAAATTTAGTATATCCTTTTAAAAATATTATATTTCCAGGAAATCCCATCTTCTTTTAAAGTGCATTTATGGTACTTATGGTACAGACATTATGGTACAGACAGATTAGCCTAAAATTGAACAATTAGTATATACCTATTCTAAAAACTAACATAAGTGACAAGCTTAATGAGACTTTAATGAAAAATGATAAATTATAAAATATTAAAAACATTTTGTCATTTCTTAAATATAATTAACTTCCAATTAGAATTTTATTTAAGTTATTTGAACTTAAAAACTACAGTTAATTACAGGTTTAGAAGACAAAAGAAATAATTCTAAGAAACAATTTGGATTTCCTTACAAATCGTCTCGTCTTTTTACCTACATATATATGCGCCCAAATCCTTAAATGCGATAAAGTCGAAAATTGTAAATTGTAAAATGTCTAGAAAATAAATAGTTACCTTAAAAATACATAAATCAAATTATTTTGAAAGACTTATTGAAGGACTTAATGAAATATTTCTAAAGAATGTCATAAGATGTAAAGAGCGGCGCTATAATATATACTCGTATATATATAAAATTTAATGAGTTTCACATGAATTTTATTCGTAATCAGTAAACGTTCGTCTTTAATAGCCCATTTTTTTTGAAATAAATACTTATAGTAAATATTTCACTTTTATTTTCTTATTCATTTGCTACTTTTGGGATTTATTTACCTAAATATAGTGCAATATTTGATTATGCCTAGATTTATATAAAGTAATTTTAGAATGAAACGCGTTTTCTTTATATGGTAACAAGTTATTGTATTGATTTGCACTTCATTTAAGCGCTTCCATTCTGTGGTTTTTAAAAATTGCATTTGTCTGATTCTGGCTATACTTGATATTTGGTACAATACGGTTTTTTTTTTGAAACCTATATAGGTCATATCTCATAACTAAGGACCATTCTCTCTTAGACTTAAATATTTATTTAGAGTGTATTTTTTGGGGTTAATTATAAATATTCGGTTCGGTAGGAAGGAGGTCTGTTTCTTTCAGTTATTGAAATAATGGGATTTATTTATTTATAATTATTACCAGAACAATAGTAAATATTGCCTGATATTATTATAGTCCTTTGCCTATTTGGGCTTCATAAATTAAATACTTTCTATTTATTTATAATTTCAATATTAATATTGTAAAAAATTAAAAAAAAAATAATAAATACATACTTTTATTTAAAAATGTCATGATAATATCAGATTGATCAATTGCTCTTTTATCCAGATCTGTTATAAAATTTTCATCATTTTGTTCAATACTCCTTTTAGTTCTTATTATTGGATTATCTTCTTCATTAAGTCGATGATATGCATCTAATAAAAATTGTGGTGCTGATTTTCTAAAATAAAAAAATAAAATTTAATTCATTATATATTAGTTTATATTGTAAATATTATTTTATTAGAAAAAATATTTAATCACTTATTTTTAAAAATTTTTTTAAAAAGTGTCTCTATTTAATTTTACTGTCTCTAAAAGTGTCTCTATTTAATTAGTGTGCCTATGTACTTTAGAATATATTTAGGGCGAATTATTGTTTGAGAGAAACATTTTTAGGGCTTTAATTTACTCCAAAAGCTAAAAATATTATAAGTTTTGTTTTTAGTATGAATGTTTCAAAGTCGCTCTATGTGTCGACTCTATATCGGAACATTTTGGAACAGCAAGTTGAAGTTACTGGACATTTGGTATTTTTATAATTAGGCTCGAAAAATCCTACATATAATTAATGGTGACATGTCACATCTCTTCCGATTAAAACTCACTCAGGATGTTATAACTCATTTTGAAGTTAATAACTTTTAAAGGGTGTTTTGTCTCACAGTAATATATTAAAGTTAGACATAACTTCCTTAAAAAATATTTCTTTTTATTGAGAAGAGAATTATTACCCATTAGATGGTTGGAAATTTAAAATTTCTTTGAATTTATTTTTAAAAGTTTTCAAATTTAATTTTTAAGATTATGAATTTTTATGATTATATAATATGGAATTTTGTAATTTGGGATTTTGCAATTTTGGATTTTTATTTTATTTGTTAAAAACCTTTCAAGCAGAAATAGGCTAATTGCATTTATACCCCATGATTTATGCCCCCAAAATCTGATACAAGAAAATGAAAATATAAAAATAAATTGAGGATGGTGGGGAAAAGGCCTCTGTTTTTCGGTCGACAAGAGTACACGGATACTCTACGACCTTGCTATATACGAGTATATATTGAGAAAATTTGCTACTTTATCACTTGTTTAGGAATACCAGTATGGCTTATGTTCAGGTTTTTAATTTTAATGTTATCTCATGAGATTATACATTAGTTAGTATACATATCCTCTATTTATATACATTTAATTAAGTAGTTAAAGTATTGTACCATTAACTACACATATTTATGTATTAGATTTAGGTTTAACTTATTTTTTCATCTTAAAACATTACGGTTCTTTTCAAATTTCATGCCAACTCCCAGTTCCAGTCTGCTTAATTCTATAGAATCGTAATATTTGAAACTGTATTATGAAGCTAGGTTCGCTATCAGACCAGTCTAAACTTATATAAGATTAAAAATAAATGATTTAATAAAAAAAATACTTGAGTTTACGAAATATGGATAGACTCATGGAAACCAACCCCTAAGTAAAATAATATTCATTTCTTCCAAAAGTACTTTTTTTATTTATTTAATGGAGAGGAAAAAAGATAGTATAGAGAAATTTAGGGGCCTCGGTGGGTTAGTGGGTAAGCATTTGGCTTACTAACATAGGAAATGCGGATTCGATTCCCATACGAATCCCGTATCATGAAATATTTAATTGAAAAAAAATTTTGAAAAATAATTTTTCTTTACAAATCCCCATGGTAACAAAATATGATTTTATTATACAAATATATAACATAAAAAAAATAATATAATATTACTTATAAATTAATAGAAAGAATTGGAAGTGAGATGTAATGCACAACAGGCCGCAAGTCCTACGTGTAAGAATGACACATGCTATCCCCCCATAACAAATAACACAATATAGAGAAATTTAAGAATTGAGAATTCTTAAGAATTTATATTGTTGATGGTCTTAGGTCTTAAAATTAACCGAAGAAGCTTTCAATGATATATCTAATATTATATTATCGCATATTCTAATTCATAAAACATAGACAAAATTACATACAAACATTTAAAAATAAGTATGTATACATATAAATACATTCATAAATATATTAATGCATATAGTTAAATTGTTATTAATTAATATATTAAAATAATTATACTAAAATAGTGCAAAAACATCACTCAGTGTCAATCAAAATGAACTTACAAACTTCAGGTGTGATGTTATATGTTATATACAAGTTATAATTGTTAGTTAAAAAAAAAAATATATATATAATCTAAAAATAGTAACAAACTTTAAAAATTCCAAAGCAATATATAATTAAAATAAATTAAAAATAGTTTATTAATTTATTCGCAGTTTAATATTCTTATAAATAAAATCTGTCAATAAAGTATAAAAATAACTTAAAATTTAAATTGATAATAATATAGTTTTTAATTATATACATGTTATTTAAATTTAGTTTATTTTTTTATAAACTAACATATATAATATATATATATATATATATTGTATACATAACTAATATGCAATTTTACAATTCAGTTAGTAAAAGCTCAGCTCGTGGAAGGTGATATTTTAACTTTAGCTCAAATATTTTGTTAGAGTTTGGTGTTCTTTAATTATTTCTTTGGGGGAGAGGGTCACATATTGTCAACATGCATAATTTAAATTTGTTTTATTTTTTGATCTTATCTATGTTTTTTTTTTTTTATTTTGCGTTTTATACCGGTACAATATATAAAGCCGGTGCGTTTTGTACTTAAAGTTCTCATTGCAACACTGCGAATTAAACTAGATGGCTGTAATCTAAGCCCCACGAATTTGGACCAAAAAAATAATTAAAAACGAGGAAGAGTGTAGTAGAGTAGACTGTGTCAACTCTGGGATACCCGTATGACCGTTATATAAACATTATATCATTATTATTACAAAAACTAATTACTTTTGGCAAAATTTCAAACATACCAGCTTTATTAGGTGAAATATAATGCTCATATAAAAGAAGGAGTTGTATGGCAGCTACTCGAACCCTTTGCAGTAGACCAACCAAATTTTGCAGTAACTTTGGCCATTACACTAAACTATTTTTGGCAAAATTTCAGACACCCAGCTTTAATAGGTATAGAGTAATGCTCATATAAAAGAAGGAGTTGTATGGCAGCTACTCGAACTCACTGCAACAGACCAACCAAATTTTGCAGAAACTTTGGCCATAAAACTAAACTACTTTTGCCAAAATTTCAGACACGTAGCTGTAATAGGTACAGAGAAATACTCATATAAAAAAAGAAGTTGTATGGCAGCCACCCGAACCCATGGACCAAAATGGTTGGATTTAAATAGCGATGACGGCTATTGCAAAAAAACGAATTTGCGAAAATTTCAAGATCCTAGCTCCTTTAGTTTTTGAGTTATCGTGCGGACGGACGGACGGACGGACGGACGGACAGACGGACAGACGGACAGACGGACAGACGGACAGACGGACAGACGGACGGACGGACGGACGGACATACATAGCTAAATCGATTTTTTTTCCGATTCTGATCCGATCCATACACTTGAGTCTATATCTACCCCCCCTCCTTCTCTGCGTCACAAACGTAATGGCAAATTTATTATACCCTTTGACTATATAGTCATACGGGTATAAATACTTTATTTAATACTTTAAAAGTATACTATGTTTTAGTAAAAGGTACATATTCTGTAAAAGGAGTGTAACTCTGTTTTTGAAGCTAACTCTAAAACTCTCCTTATAGATGGTTCCAAAGTCACAATTGCCGCTTTTAACCCCAAAATTCTCCTTATAGTTCGTTGTCACAATTGTTGCTTCTAACTCAAAAAACATCTTTACAGTTGGTTCCAAAGTCACAATTGTCGCTTCTAACTCTAAAACTTTCCTTATAGTTGGTGTTTAAGTCACACTTGCCGCTTCTAACTCTAAAACTCCCCATATAGTTGGTTCCACAGTCACAATTGTCACTTCTAATTCTAAAACTTTCCTTATAGTTTGTTCCAAAGTCAAAATTGGCGCTTCTAACTCTAAAACTTTCCTTATAGTTAGTTCCAAAGTCACAATTACCGTTTTTTAGAATATTTATAAATTTGCTGAAAAAGCATATAACTCAATTTCACAATCAGACATATTGTTTGTTTTTAATTTTCTGACTTTCTGAGTTAGTTTATTAAGAATTAAGTTAGAAAAATTATAAAATGTGTTCCAACTCAAATCATTTTTATTTTAAAACTTAATCCGTAGCGTCACTAAAACCCTCAATTTCTAATTTAACTTATAAGTTATACACTTATAAATTCTGTCTAACACACGGAATCTGAATAATGTACACATTATACGTGCTTGAAATAGGCGCATAATGACAATATTGAAAAAATTACAATGCACCATTGACGCTTTGTATCTGTGTAACTTTGGAACCTTCGGATGGCGCATAAAATCAATTGACATTATGCACGTTGACATTATGCGACTCCTCTATTTCTATGGTTTTGTCAAAGATTAACATTCTTATTTAATATATAAAATATGTAATATGTAAATTTTTTAATTTTGAATTATTAATAAATTATTAAACTAAAAGTGGTTCTCCTCAAAATTTGTTAATTGACTTTTGACAACTATTTTAAGCTGATATAATAACATTATTTTTAAAAAAATAATAAATAAAACAAAAAGTTGAAAGAAACGAATCTATATTTGCTTTGATCAGCTATAGCCGTATATAAACATAGTTTTGAAAGTATTCAATGAATAACACACGAACTTCGGTAACCTTTGCTGTTGAAATTGAATCAGTTTGTTCGACGGATAATTTTATTTAATAAAGCTACTAAGTGTCTGAAAATTAGTCAAAATTAATTGTAAGTGTTATGAACAACGTTTTCACAATATAGGTTCATCTGGTTCAAAATTTTGGAATACCTGCCAATTTTTATTTTATTTGTATACTTTAGATTCTGACTTGTGTTGTATATTTGAAATTTAGACCAAAGAAGTTTATTTCATTTTTTTCCCATGCTATATATACAGTGCTGGATATTAGAATTTAAACTCACTTGATTTTGCAATATTTTAACTGAAAAACTGTACCTATTTTCATTATGTATTTATGGGTGCTTTTTATATTTTAATTAATTTTATTAAGCAGCATTAACCGTTATTTTATAATACTTGTGTTTGTATAAAAATAGTAAAGTTTTCATATGGAAATTTAAATAAACTCGCAAAATTATTCCCCATTTAATTTAATTTTAATTAATTGCTGTTGCCATAATTTTTCCGTATTCCGTCGTAAACGACATTAGAGAATAGATTTCACGTGTGTTTCCAAATATTTGGCAGCTAGAATTCCCCAAATTATATTTTTATGTCCTTTAGTTCCTATATCCTCTTAGTTTTATTTTCCGGATTCTGTCATTAAATATCAAACGTTTTTAATAGAATTTAGGTACGTCCTCCTAGCTTGACAAGTTCAGTCTCGTCCATGGCTACTGGCCAAAGTTTTATTGAGGCTTATCGAAGAACAACTTTGTTGATATGTTGGAGAAACGCTGAATTTCAAAGGAGCTTTCCCTAAATTTTTATGAAAATATAAAACGCTGTGTTCAGAATCCTCCGCTTTAATCTTTATAGAGATATAGCAAATTGAAATTCTTCTACCATAGTCAAAAAAGATTGATATGCCACCAGAGAAGTTCTACCGTAATGGCGATGGCATGCAAACTCTGTGTTTTTAGAATCATGTTAAGAAAAGTTTAGCTCATCTGGTTCATCTAATTTAATCTTATTCTCATCGCATAAAACTTTTGTTTTTATGTTTTTTGCTAGGACGTAGAAAACTTTTTTAAGTCGTTATACCCATATGACTATATAGTCCAAGGGTATAATAAATTTGCCATTACGTTTGTAACGCAGAGAAGGAGGGGGGTAGATATAGACTCAAGTGTATGGATCGGATCAGAATCGAAAAATAAATCGATTTAGCTATGTATGTCCGTCCGTCCGTCATCACGATAACTCAAAAACTAAAGGAGCTAGGATCTTGAAATTTTCACAAATTCGTTTTTATGCAAAAACCGGAAGCGCTATTTAAATCCAACCTTTTTGGTCCAAGGGTTCGAGTACCTGCCATACAACTTCTAATTTTATATGAGCATTACTCTATACCTATGGAAACTGCGTGTCTGAAATTTTGCCAAAAGTAGTTTAGTATAATGGCCAAAGTTAATGCAAAATTTGGTTGGTCTACTGCAGAGGGTTCGAGTAGCTGCCATACAACTCCTTCTTTTATGTGAGCTTTACACTACACCTGATGAAGCTAGGCGTCTGGAATTTTGCAAAAAATAGTTTAGTATAATGGCCAAAGTTACTGCAAAATTTGGTTGGTCTACTGCAGAGGGTTCGAGTAGCTGCCATACAACTCCTTCTTTTATGTGAGCTTTACACTACACCTGATGAAGCTAGGCGTCTGGAATTTTGCAAAAAATAGTTTAGTATAATGGCCAAAGTTACTGCAAAATTTATTGGTCTACTGCAGAGGGTTCGAGTAGCTGCCATACAACTCCTTCTTTTATATGAGGATTACACTACACCAAATGAAGGTGGGTGTCTGAAATTTTGCTAAAAATAGTTTAGTGTAATGACCAAAGTTACTGCAAAATTTGGTTGGTTTACTGCGAAGGGTTCGAGTAGCTGCCATACAACTCCTTCTTTTATATGAGCATTACCCATTACTCTACACCTAATAAAGCTGAATGTTTGAAATTTTGCCAAAAGTAATTAACCGGATTATATAATGTATATGTTACGATCATACGGATATCCTAGAGTTGACACAGTCTACACTCTTCCTCGTTTTTATATAGAGAGCATTAAAAGACCTTGGGAAGTTCTATAATTTATTTTGCGAATGTCTTGAGTCAATAACTAGTACCAACATTTTTAAATACATACACATTGTTGCAACTGTTAAAATGTGTAGAAGGAGATTCTTTTCAAATAGAAATAATTTAAGCAATTGTAATCTTAAAAAGTTTCTTTTCTTTTACGAAGGAATAGAAAGCATGAAAAGCTCCCATTGAATCTGTGCAGTGTTCCCTTGGGTAGTATGCGACTTTTAAACACCAAAACAACACCCTTGTTGAAACAAACTTCAGGAATTTACAATTTGGTTACAGGGATGGTGATATGAAAGGAAGTGGGGATTATGGTGAGGGATAATTGGTATTGTTGGATTATGGAGGATGGGAAAAATTTGTTGGGATACATAGAAGAAAGATGTTAATGTTCTTAATTTTAACCAAATCGTACACATATTCATACCAACTTTGGAGAACACATTTGGTGGAATATGGTTCAATAAACATGATGAGCGTATGGCAAATGAATTTTCATATACCGTATTACGTCACTTGGTATTAGTTAGTATTAATTTAAAATAACAAATTAGCATTGATTAAGTATTTTGATAATAATTTACACGGATTATTATTTGCGGTTACACGGATGAATTGTTGGAATAGTTTTATTCAAATCTTTAATTTGTACTCTTTTTTTGGAATTAAGAAAACTTATGTTAAGCTAATTATAGGTTCGGATTTCCTAATTATGTAAACTTGTTTATTTGTTACAAAACCAGAAACTTAATTTTGCAATTCGTAAAGATCTAACTTAAAGCTAAATTTATTTAAAAATATTTTATATATATAATACATATAATTATATATATATTATATAATTAATGACGCCGTCCTTTTGCAGAACGATCTTCAAAACTTTAACCAAAGATCATATTAACTATAGTTAATATGATCTTTGCTTTAACAATTGCTGCATGCACTAATAACTGTTTAATACTTAATGTAAATTAATGCGCATTAATATCTTATACACGCCGATCTAGTCCTATTTGTTTAAATTATACTTTACATGGTATTAAGTTATCTAAAGTCATCTAAATTAAGGACTTAGGAATATATTTTGATTCCCATGGATATAAGTTAGTTTTAAAACTCGTTATAAGAATATTATAAAAAAAGCTAATTCATTATTGGGATTTGTTAAACATTCTGAAAAGGAATTTTAAGATCCTTATGTTATTAAATCATTGTACGTATGTCTTGTAAGACTGAATCTGGAATATGCTAGTCAAGTTTGGTCTCCGTTTTATGTGGTACACATTGAAAAATTTTTTAGACTTGCCTTACGTCACTTGCCATGGTCGAATCCCATTATCATACCACCATATGAACAAAGGCTAAAGTTAATTGATTTGTATAGATTAAATTTTTGACGCAAGGTTTCTAATGTCATTTTTATTTCAAATATTGTCAAGGGTCATGTTAAATCTACTTTAATTTCTATAGTAAAATTATTATTAGAAATCTTCAACGCCTTCGCTCTTGCAATATATTTTACTAATAATCAAAGGACTAATTCTAGCAAATTGTAATCTATGAAATTTAACCTAAGAATGCTTTTTGTAGGAAACAAACACAAACATAATATTGACTTTACACTTTCAAAACATTCCCAAAAACAAAAATTATACAATCTCTATGAATAGGATTATTTTCGTTTTTCTTGTTGAACTGTAAAGTTCATAATTTTTAACTTTTATTTTTGACTTGTTAATTGTTATTATACCCATATTATACATAAGGGTATAATAAATTTGCCATTACGTTTGTGACGCAGAGAAGGAGGAGCGGGCGGGAGTAGATAAAGACTCAAGTGTATGGATCGGATCAGAATCGAAAAATAAATCGATTTAGCTATGCATGTCCGTCTGTCCGTCCGTCCGTCACCACGATAACTAAAAAAATAAAGGAGCTAGGATTTTGAAATTTTCACAAATTCAATTTTATGCAATAGCCGCCATCGCTATTAAATCCAGCCATTTTGGTCCACGGGTTCGAGTACCTGCAATACAACTCCTTCTTATGTATGAGCGTTACACTACACCTAATAAAGATGTATGTTTGAAATTTTGCGAAAAGTAATTAACCGGATGATATAATGTTTTTATTACGGTCATACGGGTATCCCAGAGTTGACACAGTCTACTCTACTACGCTCTTCCTCGTTTTAATTTAGTTTTAATTTTATTTATATTTAGTCAAAAATGTAATTTTTTTAAATTGAATATATATATATATATATATATATATATTATAAAAATAAATATATAAATAAATTTTACAATATTTTTACTTCTTCAATTAATCAACTTAAATTAATTTTATTTATATTTCTATAATTTTTAAATTAAAATATTTTGTGATGAAATTAAACAAATATAAAATTGATTTTAAGAATAACTTGTTTAAAATCAAGTGATGTCATTTTATCTAATAATATGTAGTTATTATAATTATTTTAAATAATAAAATGTATAAATGATGTTATATAATAATAATAAATTTGATTATATTACAACTTAAAGCGAAAAAACTAATTTAATTGCATATACATTTCAATCTTTATAAGTATTGAAAATTTTTAAATACGCATTTTTTTAACCATATAAAATTTTCCCCTAATAATAAATTTCTTTTAAATATCTATACAATATATATAGCAATATCTAAAGTTTATATTATAACTTATTTATTTGTATTCTAAAAACTTTGTATCTGCATAACACAAAATACAGTTATGGTCATAGTATCTATCTTACGAATGAAACATGAACTCCCCGAGCTTATTGAGCGCGAAATACTTCAAAAAATAGAAGGAGTACTTATAGGAACAATGATAAGAAAATGATTATAGAGTTCGTCAAGATACAATTTAAAACTTAAAAAATTTACTGAAAATAAAACAATTGTAATATTCATTCAAGCACAGGGATTAAATCCTATTTCATGTCGTCAGAATCGCTAAATACAAAATGACATATAGAGTATTCCTACGTATTTCCAATGCAAAGTGCTAAAGGTAGATCAAAAACAAGATGGCTTAAATACTGTTGAAGATGATCCAAGTGCATTAAGAATGAAAAGTTGGAAGAGAGTTATACAAGATCGAAATACGCGGCAAAGAATTAGAGTAAAAGCTCAGGCCAGCAAGGATCTGTAACGCTATAGCAGAAGAAGGATAAAATTAGCATTAAATTATTATGTTCTATTCCTTGATGTCCGTTTGGAGTGTAAAACTGGTTTGCTTTCATCTACTCCGAAATTAAAATTTTTTAATAAACCTATTACCAATATTAGATAACGTGTTTCGTAAACTTGCCTTTTTCCAAATATTTTCAAATAAATTAAAAAATTAATAAAGAATTTTAAACATCAAAAATTTTAATTGTTTCACAGGATGACTTTGTATGAAAAAATCTGTAATATAGAATTATTAAATGGTTTAATGATCTGCCTTAATTTATGATGAGTGATGACGTGATGAACACCGCCGTAACCGGTCCCAATCCCGGTTTAGGAAGGAGGAGGGAAGAATAGTTGCAACTTAAATGGCCACATACATCGGCGTCTCAGGAAGTAGAAAAATGTTATATAATGCAGTTGAACTCGTAACGTAGCTATGTGAACTTCATCGCATTATATCACAAGTTCTAAAGTAACTTTTCAAACCCAACAGTCCTCCAAATGAAGGTTTGGCATACGGTTAACAGCCCTATTTAGTAAAATGCATTGTTACGAAACCTAAAAAGAGGCCAAGGTTCGGCAACGGACTGTAACACCATAGAAAAAGAAAAAGGAGAAGATGGCTTGATAGAAAGAAAAATGTAATATAGATCTTAATAAGTAACACTTAAAACTTAAATTGTTTTATAAATAAAAATTTGTCTTTTTTTTAACAAAGGAAAGCTTTTAAAACCACTTATAGGAGCTATGCGTAGTTGCAATAGTTAGGGTGCGACTTTAACAAACCAAAACCACAACCCTTCTTGAAAAAAACTTTAGGGTGGAACGTGTGATACTAATGTTCCGCTTGGTTCTGGGAATCGGGATGAGAAAGGTTTATTGGAAATTGAGTTTGAAAAATATAGGATTCCGGGATTATGGGTTTAAGAGAAATTGAAAGGGATATTTAAAATAAAAATGTTAATTACTCCAACTAAATATGTTGAATAAAGTTGAAGTGAAAACGTCTATGGATTGCACATTTTTTAAAAATGTTTAAAATAAAAATAAGATACTTTTTTGGAAAAAAATCCACTGATTGCATTAAGTTTGAAGGTGGAATTATGATACAGTGATTCGAGTTTTCTTTCATTATAAATCTTAAAACATTTCATAAATTTAAAAATTCAGTTTGTACAGTAAATTTTTAAATTAAAATATTTAAAAAGTTACAAACTACTGATTCCAGACTCCATGCAAATTGTAAAATTTGTAAAAATAAATGGTATTGAATCATTTTGACTTAAGCTTTTCTAAAGTCTATATAATAAATGTATATATAATTCTCATTTACAGAAATATAATATAAAACATATGTTGTTTTTGATAAACTTACTTAAAGCTAAAGTTTGCTACCAATGATATAATAAAACAATTATTTTTAAAACTTTATAACCTAAAGAATATATCAAGCCATGATTAAAACCTAGATTATATGTTAATATAATCTAGTTTTTAAACTTTTTAAAATTGTAATTAGAATCCAAACTTAATCAAAGATTTGGTTAAGAAATGAATTTTAATTCAGAAATTATAACTCACATTAATACAAAAAATATAACATTTATGTACTTATTTGTGTAAGATGTTAAGAGATATGTAGGAACTTAATTTTATTTTAGCAAATCTTTAGTAACATCGATTGGAGTTATAATAAAATGAATGCATAACTGATAAATCAATAAGCTTGACAAGTTTCGAAAGTTGTATTAAATGTAGATTAATTATTTCAAAATCAAAATATTAATAAAAATCATTTTGATGGATTCTTTTAGGCGTTAAATATGAGTATTAAACATTTTAACAAATATTTTTATTTCCTATAATTAAACTCTTAATTTTTATACTTTTTATGTACAAAATTGTTAATGCGACTTATAAAGTCTACTAAAGAATCGAGAATAGGAGTAGAAGGAAGTAAGATAAGATTGAGACCTTCGCGATCCTCTGTAAAGGTTTCAATTAGAATTAGATTGTGCCATTTTGATCCCATTGCTCTAATGTGACCTGCATTTTTGTTTTCGGTTTTATATTCAACCCGAAGAGTTCAGATACAAAATTAGTTCTTTGATTTTGTGTTTAAAAATCTCGTTCAGGTAGTAGAAGAACGGTTGATCGAGTGAAAGAAGTCTGGCTCTGGCTGGGCAGGTCATCAGCAAAGAATATGCTGGATACTTTTACTTACGTTTGCTTCTGTAGGAGGTGTCGTAAGGGATTTCCAATTTTATCAGCATGGAAGCCTTCTGGTCAGTGACCTGTGATAGGCGCCACTAATCTGGCAATATCGATACGTGATTACGAAATCAACTCATTTCATCTGCCTTTGTTCTAGGTTGACCACAATATTCTAGATATGGTACAATTGTTTACTTACTCCAGTTTTATTCACAATCTTTGAAGTTGTAATAGTGGTTGCATTAATAGCCTTAATAGCGAATTGACATTGTTCATTAGTGTTATTTTTTGGTTCAAAACTAGACCAGTCTCTCAATCTGAAAGATGCCACCTGCCTCGGAGAGTATGCCGAATTTTGAAATATTTAAGTTATCTGAGAAAACACCCGAACTACTCGTATTTTAAACTTCATATTTTTGATGTAAGTAATTGTCATAATATTAATTTTTCATTTTTGACGTTTAGAAAATCTGTCGCAAACTCCAAAGAAAATCCCAATTATTGTGTAAATACATGGGAACGCCATGTAATCCCATATGTTAATTTTTTCGTTACAAACCTATCGTTGATGGGCGGAATTTTGTTTGTAGCATCAGACATATAAAAAAATGAATGTAAAAAACTGGTACTTATTCTAATAACAGATAAATTATACATTGTATGTACAAGTGAATATATTATATTATATTCAATATTTCATCGGATTATAAAAGTTTTAAAACAAAAATAACGAAATGAAAATTATTAAAGTAAATATTTTTTTTTTATTTAAAAAAGTAAACTTTAATTGATTATATTCGTTCTGAATAATAAATGATTTCACAAGTTTTCCTTTTTTTTTATTGTATATTGCATATATAATTGATATTATATTGTAAAATTATTGACGTTTTTCTATAATGGCAGAATAATGACAGAATCTTAAAATTATTTAATTCAATAATATAATTTTGAAATTACATTTACAAATACTATAATTACTAATTTTGTTACTTTGTTGATTTAATTATTTTAATTTTTATAATTATTTTTATTTTTAAATTCAGATGAAGTAAAATAAATAAGCATAAAAAAATTGCGCCAAAATTTCAAATTTTATATAATCTATATTATATTTAAATGTTAAATTGTTGTGTGCACTTAGCGATTACGGAATTTTGTCCGACGTAATTAAATTAAAAGAGAACATTTATATCCTTCTCCCGAATAGCGGATATAAATGTTTTTAATATTCACTTTATAATAACAAAGTTCTTAAATGACAAAAGATTTTTAGCATCCACCCAAATTTCCCCTAAATCCTACAGGATCCATAATTCCTAATCCCATTTCCGCACGTTTCCTTTTCTAATCTCCATCCTCAATGTAAAACTGTGCATTTGTTTAAAGAGTTCCATTCAACAGTTTGATAAAAAAGTTCGTAATTTTAGTGTCTTGAAGTTTGACTATCTAAAGGATCTCAGTGAATAGGTGACTTTCTATGGTTTCCATAGCCCATCTCACAATACACACGTCGAAAATAAATAAAAAAAAACATAGTTTTTCTGAACCAAAGGCTTTTTTTATTTTGTCCCTATTTAATTCTGATTACTCCGAAGAACTCAAATTACAATTCTGTAAAATTTAACTATATTATAAATTTAAAACAAGGACCCTTATAACTTGGGAATAAGGCTGAAGAATAGTTAAATCGTTCTTTCGCCGTTATAATTTTAAATAATCCGAACTGTTGCAGATTTATAAATTATGATAATATAAAGATTGTATTTCTTTCTCTCTTTCTCTATTTGTGAACATAAGGGCTTAGAGTGTGGTTCCTACTAACTTAAAAAAAAATCTTCCCGCTTATCCAAAATAATGGGATAAGCACCCAACCTTCTTGCATAGTATAATAGCTGACGAATAACGATGAGACATATATGTCCACTAAGGCTTGAATGCGAAACTCCGATGTTTCCTAATTTCTTTTGTTAAACTTTCAAATGCTGAACGTAAATTAGACCCTGAGTTATGTATGTAAAAAAAAGTTGTATATGACAGCTTTTCCAACTTCTTGCAAAAAACGAACCAAATTTGAATTGCAGCAACTTTAACCTGCTAAGAAAACTGGTTCAATTTCAATAGCAAAGACAGCATTGATAAAAAAAAATAAATATGAAAATGTTTCAGAATCCTAGCTCTTTTAGTTTTTCAATTATCGTGCGAAATTTGATTTAGTATATTTTTGTGTACACATCAAATTTAAACTCTCTGATACATATTATTATTTTTATCTGAGTGACTAACTTTAATTTCAACATAAAAATACAATAAAATTAAAATTGATACATAAACAATTATTAATATGCACTTTGCTAAATTTTAAAAATAAATAATTCTGGTTTGAATCGGTGTAGAAGCATTTGACATGTTCTTTACTAAAAGCATTTTGTGTGAATAATTTTAAATATTAAAAATGACCGAATTACCGGTTTCCACTTTGATCAAGCACACCACTAACAATCATTAAAAAACTAAACTAAATCATTTACGACTGGGTGGCACATTAGTTAGAGTGCAAACCTCTCATGCGAGTTTCTGATTCGAATCCCAGTGAGAGTGGAAAAAACTTTTATCTGGTTTTCGACTAGATTCAGCTACCATTCGCCATTGGGTTCAAATTAATGCCCTAATCAATAATTAATAATTGTATATCTTTAATAAAAAATACATTAATATAAAAATATAAACAAATAATTTAATTGAATAATATAACTCGCAGATATAGAATACCATATAACTCAAATACAAAATATTACAATATAAACAAAAAATAGAATTGTAAATATTGAAAATTTAAGACGTTTCTACATGTTATAAGACCTAGTACACTATCTCATGTTTAAATTGTATGTGGAATTCATTAAGATCAATTCTAATAAGAAGAAATTAATATGACTTCCCAATTCAACATGCACATCGAAAGGCTTTTAGCCTATAACAGTTGGACATTTAGCACAAAAAAAAAATAATTAAAACCCAAATCATTAACCAGTCAAGTGTCATAATAGTATCATATTCTAATCATCTAAACATCTTGAAAAAAGGAAGTTTCCAGACAATGAAAACCCATCTGGATTATGAAATTCAAAAATAAAAATTATCATAATGATTCAGATAATTCAATTGAATTAACTGCAAAATTTAGTTGTAAATAATTAATAGTTTAAAATATATTAGAATATGTGTAGTTATACTAATTACTAATTAAATATATACAATGTAAGTTATATATTTAATAATTTAGTTCAAATATAAGAAATTATTGAATTTTTTTAATTAAAAATAATTTTTTTCATTATTTAAAATTTAATAGAAATTCAACTTTTGTTTTTCGTGTTTTATTTCATTAAAAGGTCAAATATAAACAAAAATTTTAAATAGAAAATAAATTGAAAAAAAAAATAAAAACATTTTAAACTAAACTAAACACTTAAAATACACTTTTATACAAATAACATTTGAAAGATTTTTTTTTTTTATAATATACACAAATCGATTCAAAAATAAACATTAGAAGTATAAAAGTTTAAAAAAAATATTGTGGTGTTTATATAAGTATAGTTAGTACATTTCTTCGTTTTTTTCTTATATACAGTATATAAGTATATAAATTTATATATATAGTTTTACATAAGAAATATAACTATTACTAAGACTGTACAAAAATTATTTATATATACCTATGATACATTATGTATAATATAAAATGCAAATTATTTAATTTAAATATTGCTTATGGCACAATTAGTATACATATTATAGAAGTAATTAAAGTGACTTAATTTATTAAACGCTTCAACTATATATTTAATATAAAATATTAAAAAAAATATAATATATGATAAAATGTGTAATAAAACAACCTGTCATAAACTTGTAATCTTTATTTAGCTACAAGGCGTTTGTAGAAAAAAAACAAACACAAAAAAAAAACTAGGAAGCAAGTACAGAGTAGTAGATTGTGTCAACTCTAGGATACTCGCACGAACATATGTGTTACATATTTTAAAAATGGAAAAAAATTAACTTACAATCCTTTGTTAAAGGCATACAATTAATTAGAACCTTAATTATGCATATACACAGAAAAAAAAGAGTTGTATGACGGCTACTCGAACGCGCCGGAGCAAACTGGTTCAATTTCTATAGCGACAGCTTTTGCATATAAATGAATTGGTGAAACTGTCAGACTATTATTATTCTTAATAGCTCTTTTAGTTTTTAAGTAATCGAGTCAGCAGAAGAACGTACACGGATATCTGGATTGACTTAATTCTAGCTTCTGATCCGATCGATACACTGGAGTCTATAACAAGCTTTCCTTCTTTGAAACGTCACCAAAATAAATTGGTGAAAGTGTCAGATTTAAAATAATAGCTCTTATAGTTTTTGAGTTATCTTGCACGTACAAACGGACATGCATATCTGGGTGACTTATTTCTTGATTCTGATCCGATTGATACACTGGTGTCTATATCAAGCTTATTTTCTTTGACCAACGTAATGGCAAGTTTAGTATACTCCTAGAACTATTCGTTGGTACCTGTATATGGGTGTAAAAATCAATTACTAAATTTAGTTACTATATATGTCATTTTAATCGTTTTCAGAATAACGGTATTTTATTCGATTTTATTAATATTAAATTAACTTGATATTATTGTTTTGTTTTAAAAGATTAAATGGGGTTGGGGTCGAATACTCGTTTTAGAAAATCTCTTTTTTTTATATTCTGGAAATGGCTGATAATTCTGATTTTGTAACAAAACCAAAAATCCTTAAAAACGAAATTTTTTAAAAGAACATGTTTGTTAATAAAAAAGGAGATTTTCTAAAAACAAGATTTTCTAGTATGAGATTTTAATAAAAGGATTTTTTTAAACTGAGATTATGGAACGCTCCCGTTTCGGTATTTTTTTAAATCAAAGAGTTATTGTTTACTTGATATTTTAGAAAACTATTGATTACTTTATAGAATTGTACTTAACAGATTTGGATTATAATTGTTGTAAGCTTGCAGAGTTAAGATTATGGATTCATTCTTTTTAAAGTACATATGATTTTTCAATTTAATTAAGAGTAGTTGGAGCAATTTAAATCTTTGAATATAATCTATTATATTTAAATAACTAAATCAAAGTTTGTTCAACAAATTTAAAGTCTAAGATCAAATGATTACTACAATATCAAAACTTTTCACTTAATTATAGCATACATTTTGATTACAAATAAAGAAAGTTTAATTTGCAAGCTTCCCTTAAAAAAAAAGTATACTGTAACAACACTAAAACATATTGTCTTTCATTTTTTATTTAATTAGAGTAGGACTACTGGAACCTTGTACAATACTTGTCTTTTCTTACAGTACTTCCAGTTCTCAGGTCATGAAAGTAATTGACATAAGAACCCTATAAAATCCCATACGCTTTAATTATACGCATGATAATCAATTTAGGGTGATTGTTATTCCGACTGATATTCCTAAAGATAGAATTAAGTCTCGTAATTACCTACTAGTTCGATGAGATGGACGAAAATGGACGAACATGGAACTTTAGACGAACATGGAAGGACAAAATGTGAACATAATTAAAATAATATTACGGTTATACTATTTTTAATATGCTGGAACCAATTATGAGTTAAAAGTGTAAATCACTTAAGATATGCATAAAAATAAATAAAAAATCTTCTTTATTTAAGTATTATTATCTAACTATATATATATATATTATATTTGGATTGTTGTACACATATATAAAGTAATACATACTTATGCAGTAATTGTTGCATATTTTTATAATTTAGAATACTTAAAAAAACTCTCATTTAAATTTCTTAGAAATCACAAGAACATCTTTTAATTAATTTTATTTTTTTTGCAAATAATTCATAATTTGTAAAAATAAATTAGCATGAAGTGTTAACATGATTATATATATATATATATATATATATATATAATATATGTATATAATGTATATGTATATATATATAAGCATTTATACAGATGTTGTACAATTTTTATTAGAGCGTAAAAATTTCAACATAAACAAAAACACTTTTATTTAGAATATGAAAAAAAAACAATATAATAAATAATTAAACGCCATAGTAATTATAATTCCGATTAACGGCACCATTCTTACTAAATTTCAATAAAAGTCTGTAAATTTATCTGTTAACTGTTAAATTATAAAGGGTTTCAAAGAAAAAATTGAAACAAACATAATTTGACATTTGTTAAAACTTTCTTATGAGATGTCTGCGTCAGTGCTTTTCTTTGCTTTTTTAATAGTATGTGTAAGAGTCTAGCTCAATATATCTTTACATATTTATCTTAAATCATTATCAATATACATATATGTATCTATATCTGTATTCTATATATATATATATATATAAATTAAATATTTTGTCTGAAATCTGTTATTTGTGAACTCGAAAACTATTCAATTGATTAAAAATTTATGTGACCATAGGACAAGGTTTTTTTAAAATTCGGATGATTCGGGATGCTCTGCATCTTTCACCAGCTCCTATTAGGAATTTTTCAAAAACTATAAAGGAAATACAGATCTGAAAATTGGTACTCACGGTATCCTCTAAAATTTTACGTAATTGACAGTTTCTTTAAATTCTATGAGCTCTTTGTGCAGCTAACATACAACTCTCTAGGACGAAAAATCAAAGTATACTATACTATTGGTATAAGGTGTCACCTGCTTTAAATTTGATACTTTTTCAAAAATGAACAAACACGTATTTTGTCGTTTTCCAAAATTCCAAGTGGTTCAGGTACCTGTTGTACACCAATAAGCATATTTTAAAACTCCAAAAGCGTTTGATCATGTCTTTCTTCATGACAAATTATGAAGATGCATCCCTGGCAGGCCATGCACCTATTTTTGTATACGAATTATAAAATTTTAAGTTGTAAACAAATTATAAAAAAAAATGTTTAGGATTTTTCTTTAATTGCTTCCAAATAAAGATGGATAAAAAATATTATTTAATAATATTTTAAAAAACTTATTATAAAAGTTATATTAAAATTTAATCAGAAATTAACACAATATTACATTGCAGAAAGTAAAATGTAAATATAGTTAAAATAATTAGTTTAAAAAATCAAAAATTAAAGTTTCAAGATTTTTTTTTTGACATTTCCGCGTTTACATTGTACACTTTTCTTTTATTGCATCCTTAAAGTATGCAATATATTTTCTATATAAAAACTTTTCGTTTTTTTAAGTCAGTTTAAGTAATGCTTGTTAAAAGGGTGTACATTAGTCAAAGAGTTAAAATAATATTTTACCAGACATTATTAAGGCCCTTGCCTGTATATGGTGCATCAATATGATACAAAATTAGCGCAAGCCTAATAGACCATTAAGAAAATTTGAAAGAAAGTGTATAAGAGTTTGTATCAATATAAACAGAAAGCCCGAGTCCGACTATAAGCATTTTTACTCTAATAAATACTTGTACAAAGAAGCAAAAATCATAAGAATAGATAATTATATAAATTTTATATTTAGAAATTATTATGATAGAGCACAAAACACTCCAGAAAATAGTTTAAATGATAATCAAAATTATATTATAAGCTGTTTTCATGAACCTTTTCTAGCCTAAGGTAGTATAAGAACTAAAGCAAAAAATAAAGTTTAAATTAAAAAAAAAAAAAATGTCAAAGGAATGTCAGTAAATGTAGTGTAAAGTTTTAAAACAGGGCCTTTTTTAAAAAAGAACTTATATTACTGGTATTATATATAATCAGAAAAAAAAAGATTAAGAATTAAATGACAATTCAAATAAAACGAGGAAGAATGTAGTAGGGTAGACTGTATCAACTCTGGGATACCCGTATGATCGTAACATATACATTATTTCATCCGGTTAATTACTTTTGGCAAAATTTCAGACACCCAGCTTCATTAGGTGTAGTGTAATGCTCATATAAAAAAAGGAGTTGTATGGCAGTTACTCGAACCCTCTACAGTAGACCAACCAAATTTTGCAGAAATTTTGGCCATTACACTAAACTATTTTTGGCAAAATTTCAGACACCTAATACTCATATAAAAAAAGAAGTTGTATGGAAACTACCCGAACCCATAAACCAAAATGGCTGGATTTAAATAGCGATGATAGCTATTGCAAAAAAACAAATTTGCGAAAATTTCAAGATCCTAGCTGCTTTAGTTTTTGAGTTATCGTGCGGACGATTCTGATCCGATCCATACACTTGAGTCTATATCTATCCCTCCTTCTTCTCTGCGTCACAAACGTAATGGCAAATTTATTATACCCTTTGACTATATAGTCATACTAGCATAAGTAACATAATATAACACTGTGGTTGTATTTAAATTGATAAATTTCCTTTAAATTTACTTAATTTTATTTGAACTGTAGTATATCGGACATATATGTTTCACAGTTATAATCAAGTAATTATAAATTATATAATATAAAGCTTACTCTTTAATTTAATACTTTAAGATACTTTTTATGATTGGACATTAAAAAATCATAAAAAGTATCTTATACACAAAAATTAAACTTAATACAGTATGTATTACATATATGATTAATATACAGTTAGTACTAAATATCACATATGTATATATGTCCGTTTATATATATTAAGTGTTTCAAATATACATTACATTGTATTGTATCATCAAGGCTTTTATTTAATTGAATCACTTTTAATTTCATAAGAAAAAAAAAGAGAAATTAAACAAAAAAAAAATAAAAATAAAATACTAATAATTAAATATATTCTTAATGGTACCCCACTTTATCCATATTTTGAAAAAATCTTAAAAATTAAATCTTAACAAAGAAACACTCTGGCATTTAAAATTAATATTAAATTTGTATATATATGTATATTATTATTTATATATATATATATACAAATATATACCTATATACAAATTTAAACGCATTAAAAAAACAATACAGAAAATATATAAAGTATGTAAAGTATATAAGTATTAATCTAATTATTAATTTAAAGAGTCTGAATTATTCCAATACCCATATGGTATATGAATACCATGTCTCCCCAAATAATAAAAAAAAAATTCAAATTTTGTTTTTTGATTTAATTTTTTTTTTTTCAAAATATCATAAAATTATTATTAAAACGTTTAAAAATTAAAAATCACGTTTAAAAAATAAATCTTATTAAAAGTATTTCATATATACTTATACATTTTACAATTTATTTTTTTGAATGGAGTGCTAAATGGTACCTATTAATTTATTTCATTTTGTGGCTCATAAATTTTTATTAATTAGTTTTTCAGTTTGAGCACAAAATTGAAATAAATTTTGGAAAAAAAAAATAAATTTATAATTAAAAGTTCCATGGTTTTCAAAGTGCATGAATTATATATAATATACTTGTACAATTTAAATACAAGCATATACATTTATATCTAATCGCATTATAATTGTCTAAATGTTAAAGAATTATATATATATATATATAATAAAGATTTCTTGAATTTACTTTTTAACTCCACTCCCACTCGGAGGGGTGAAATAAAATTGGAGGGGTGAAGTAAATCGAAGCGGTTTTAGTACACAAAAATAATGGAAATAAAGTCGAATTAATAATTTTATCTTATTTCCAAAAAAAAATTTAAAAAATCCAAAAAATAAAATAATTGAAATTAAAGCCGTCTCGACTTTATTACCTAAAACAATGGAAATAAAATCAAATTAACCATTCTATGTTATTTCCAATTAAAATTTGCAAAAAAATATAGTGAAAAGTATAAAAACGAAATAAGGTCGAACTGGACAGTACATTCTATTTCAAAAAAATAGTTCAAAAAATAAATTAAACGGAGTAGTGGCGGAGGGGCGACTGATTTTAAATTTAACTCTTATATCTCTGCTAATTATAAATCTCGTATAAATATTCTGAAAAAAAAAATAGAAAACTCTCTTACGAGTTCAAGTTTAAGATTATTCCTAATTTACAATAGCTTAAAAACAGATAGGGATATAAATATTCTGGAAATAACTCTTAAAATCCAGAATTTCTGAAAATTTTTTTTTTAGAATATTTAAAAACTAGAAGGAATTTTATAGTCGATTATTAAATTTCGGTTACCCCCTTTTCCGGAACATTAACATATTTGTATATGCAATATTTTTAATATATAAGAATTAAATTCTAAATCAGGATTTAACTAATTTGCTTAGCAGAAGTTTGAGGATGGTAACCAAAAATGTATTTCAAAAGGATCAGTAGAAGTATTTTATCGTTACTTGCTATATCCAGGTTTCAATATTTTGTTTAGTGGGGGGCTTTAGGGCAACAGCCTTATTTTTTCTTGAAAATAAAGCTAGTTGAATTTAAAATAGGTGATTATTGTTTATTCAGTTTATTGGTTTCGGTTTAATTACTGAATCTAATCATTTTAAATTGATTTTTTTTGGAAATTAGATAATATTGCTAATTCGACTTTATTTCCATTGTTTTTGGTAAGAAAGTCGTTTCGACGAAATTCGAAAATGACTTAATGTGCACATTAATGTTCCAATAAATAAGTAAATCAAATGAAAAGCAGATTGTAATTTTAAAACATTTTTAAGTAAGTAAGTAAGTAAACTGAAGAATACAGTTGGGTTAACAATTCCAAGACATTGCGGAAGGAGTATATAAGTTAAAGAGATATTTTTACTTCGACGCAATTTCAAATGGCAAAAACAAATTAAAAAAAGTGAGGAAAAGCAACCAAAAGTTTTTAAAAAATCACATTTTCAAAATTATAATAGCGTTGTGAGTTTATGGTAAAAATTATACATATAAATAAATGATAATATTATAATTTAGTTATTTCATCAATTTTTTCTAAATTATGAATAATAGTGAAATCAATACTTAGAATATTATAATCCCAATGCAGTCAAAGAACCTGTTAACGAGTATCAAAATATAACGTTGGATCATCAATGTTAACATTAATTTTTGTAAATATGTACATATATAAATTCTCGAGGATTAAACCCCACCTTCGTGGCAAAAAAATTTCAGGTTCTCGAAATTAAATTATAGCTTCCACCAAAATTTGAAATTTTTCTTATCTATAAGCAAAAATGGTTAAAATTAAGAGACACTTTCTTCAATTTTAAGGACCTCTTTTAAATTTAAGAAAAGCCTTTAATATGTTAAAATATAATGTTGGAATCTTAAATTTTGTATATTACTGACTTCTACTTATTCCCGTGGATCTAACACCACCCAAAATTTTATATAAATTCTAGCTTAAGCCATTCAGAAAATAAAAGAGGCCAAAATTTTGCAAAAGCTAGGTTTCGCATAACGGTTAATTTTAGTACCGTATGGCAACCCTACACATTTTAGTGATATATTTTTATAAAGCTCATAAAAGCAGTTATCTTCAGATTAAAAATAAACCTAATAGAACTCTTGTTGTAACAATCTAAAAATATGATTTTGTCTGACTTTGGCTGGCTCCGTAACGGGAAAACAGATCTTCCATGACTTATATTTTTGTTGCAATACCTAACTAGACCATTGCTTAATAGAGCAAGAGGTAGGCCTAGAAGCAGATGGGAAAATAACATTGAAGACGATACCAGAAAACTAGGGAAAATAAACTGGAAAACCACCGCGAGAAACAGAGATGAATGGAGGAAGATAGTGAAGAAGGCTAAAACTCACCAGGAGTTGTAACGCTAAAAGATGATGAATACCTAACTGTAGTTAAAATTTCTTTTCTCGATTTCAAATGGTGTTAAAGTTTTTATAGACGGACATAGTGAAACTATATAATCGTATTTTTTTTCCAAATCTTTTAAAAATGTGTTAAAAATACTTCAGAAAAGTTTGAAACAAGCTTAAAACTCTTACTGTAATATCAAAGGGTTATACATACAAACTATAGACAGTTTATTAACGCATTTAAAATCGTAGAACAAAGTTAAAAGTAAAATGCTATAAAAATTCCTCTATGTTTCAAATTGTCTCTAACTTTACTTTTTCTATTTGTATATGGAATTTTCTATCAATGAAAAATTTTATTATTAGATAACAATATATTTCAATTAAAATATTTTTACCCCTTTTTAGAAAAGCGTCATAAAGTCATAAACGCTTAAAAATCTGATATAAAATTAAAAAAAAAAAACAACAACAACAACAACAAATAATTATTAATCAAATTAATTTTTGATTATTATTCATTTTTTTATAGATTGTTGTAGACAATATGGCACTAAAGCGAATTTTATTTTAATAAAATACGCAGTATAAACTTAATAATTATATAAGTAATTATTAAAAAGTAATTAAATTTTAATAATATTGTAAATATGTAAATCGCATTAAAAAAATTAATGTTGTTAGAAAATAAAGTGTAAAAATTATAAGAATCAGTAGAAAAATGTACATATGTATAAATATATATATATATATATACATATTTATTATTAATAATTAGAAATTTTTGTATTTCTTTGAAATTAAATTCTATTTTAGAAAGAAATTTGCATTAGAAAAATATTGTTCATCTTTTTTTTATATAAATCTATTATTATTGAAGTTGATGTGTCATAATTCCCTGGTTATAAAAAGAAGAACTCCCTAAGGAATTTTTGACTTAATATAATAAAAAAAGCCACGACTTCCTAAGGGACTTTTTACCGGAGGAGTTATGCCACATTGCTTTTACAATAATGCACGCAATAAGTTAGGTCTTAAATAACTTTCAATACAATTTTATTATAAATATTTAAACTTAATTTATGTTGAACAATTCATTCTGTTGGCAGAATGTCATTATACTTTATTTAGCTCCAACAAAGTCATTTAATTCCTTATATCCAAATCCCCCACATGTTAATTAATGTAGAAACTTTGCGTACCTCAAAATTTTTTCATCAAACATTTTAGTTATCGGTTTAATAAGAAATTGGCTTGGAAAGTAACTTTGTTGAACACTAAAAGTCTTTCAACGTCAAACAAGGAGATCATCAGATTCTCATTCGTACACAGCTGAACTATTAAAATAGCTTAGATGAAAGCTTATGAAAATTCATTTGTTATGCGTACGTCGCGTTTATAGAACACTAATATCTTCCGAAATTTTCCATTTTATACTAAATGATTCATAATTCCCAATTTCAAATCAGCAGGCATTCTTTCCTAATCCTTATTCTCAAAACCAAATGTTGCATTTGTATTAAAGTTCCCAATCTAAATTATTGATTAAAAGAATTGTGGTTTTAGTTGGTTAAAATCCAATACTATCCAGAGATTTATATTACTTAATATACGGAGGACCCTTATCCCCTCGGTGATGTAGTTGGAAAGTAAATTCCTTATTAATTAAAAAAGTGTGAGTTTGATTTCTGCTCTAGTCAAAAATTTTATTTAAAACGCATAATTCATAAAAAATTGTACAAAACCCCGTTGATGACTAGGGAATAAGTAAAATATAAATATATACAGATAAAAATCAATAATATTACTTATAAATTAATAGAGAGTATTGACAAAAGATTGCAACAAAGGGTCGCAAAACTTATGTGTAGGAATAGCTACTCCACATCAAAAAAACAGAAACAACAATAAATATAAATAATTAACACCATCACTTACTACAGAATACATTTCTTAATATTACTTAGAGTGTGTCTATATTGAAGCTGTGATAAATTTAATAAGATACTTCACTACACTGATAAGTGAAGCTATTATAGTAACTTTTACTCTCTGCCGGTGCCAATATAAAGAGACTGATAAAAATCACACTATTCAATATTAATTTGCACTAAATTTTAAAATATATATTAATTGTTTATCGATGTTAATAAAACAATGCTCCAAATCAAAAATTTCAAAGTAAAAGGTGTGTTATACTATTGAGTATTGTTATAAACACCCTATCCTATGTCTAATATTCATATCACTAATCCTATATTCTATCACTAATTCTATATTCTATTAATAATCCAATATCCTATCCTATGTTCAATATTAATATCAATAATCACAGTTACTAATATAAACACAACCTTATATACATATAAAATATTAAAATTAAATAAAATATATACTTACTTCATTGATATATGACCATGACCATGTAAACGAAATTTTGGTCGATCTGGTAGACCTAAAAATTGTAATATCTCTTTTTCAACTTCTCTTTTATCTGTATCATCTAGCATACGATGCATTATTGTTCTATCTATACCATTGTCAACATATACACCTGAATAACTTGCTAACACAATTATAATATTTAAATAAATAATTAAAAAAAATATTTTAATAGTATTTTGAATTTTTTTATTAAACATATTTTCAGTTATTTTTATTTTCATTTTTATTTTATTTTATTTTTTTTGTATTTATTTTATTTATTTTTTATTTTTTAACTTCTTTTTTTCCAATTTAATTTTTTTTTTTATTTCCTTTTATACAAAATATAATATGGTGACATTTAATTAAATCTATAATTAAAAAAGATAATCATTCATAATTTATATTAATTAATTTTTTTATTTTTATTTCAATTAATTCTTTTTTTATTTTATATATACATATATGTGCATGTATAGGTATATAAATCCAATCCAACTACATAATAATATGTATCAATTTTTTATATATATATGTATATAAATATGTATATATATTATAAATGCTCTTATAAATTAAGAACAAATTTTATGTATCTCTGCTTTTAATAAAATTTAAACTTTGTTTAATCACTATTAATTAAGTAATTAACTTATTTAAGCTTTTCACACATTTAATATTTATATATATTATATCTATAAGATACAATATTAAAAATTTTTTTATATGTTATGCAATTTAAAAACTATGACAAAAATAAAGTTACGTTTTTATAACAGTTATATTTTGTTTTTTTTTTTTGAGTTAAATAAATTAAATATATTTAGGTATTTAATACAAGTATTATATACATATGTATACATATATTATATATATTTTCAATGTTTATTTTATTTATTAAATTTTAATATTTTTTAGATAACTAACGGTTATATATATATGCAAATGCAATCAATGGATTTGTCAGGATACTAAAAGACTTATTAAAACCTTTTAGGATCTAATTTGGATCTTAATTGGATCTAAATCCAGTCTAGTGGATATATTAAGTTCATAAATTAGTGCTTTAAGATTGTAAAATTGATCAAATGACTTTAATAGTAAGTTTAATAATAATAAGCGATTTTTTACACCTGTTTTACTTTTTAAATCTCCGTTAACTATTTGTTCATTATTGCGGGATATTTATATATTGTTACATATATATAGTATAATAGGTATGTAGAATATTTTAAATTGGTAATAGAGGTAGTTTTTATGAATAGAAACTCTGTTCATATTTTTTAGTCAAATCACATGAAAGAAAAGAACCTGTTGAAGTTCAGGAGAGAACCTGTATTACCTTAACAGGTGCAGTAAATTACTTTGAAATAAAAATTTCTTTTATGATTTGAAATACTAAAATTTAATTTTCTGTATAATATTGTATTAAGAATATCTTAATTTTATTAATTGGACCAGAGGCAGAATAATAAATCAAAACAAAAGCAATTGAAGACTTATAAATCTGAGCTTGAATTCAAATCACAGACTTTTTTAAACAACTACAATAGTTCAATAAAAAGTTTTTATATATAAAAGGTGAAATTTAGTTCAGTTTTCAACATATTTTCCAAAAAATTTTTTAAATTTTGTTATATTAGACTTAACCCCCTCGAACATATACATTTATTTATTATTTATTAAACTAATTTAATTTAATTATATAATGTAGATACCATATACCAATTACATATAAATAAACAAAATAGATGTAAGTTATAAGATCATAAAACTTAGCCAGACTCACAGAATTAACAATTTTCATTTAAATTTAATTTTTCTTAAAATAAATTGTCAAAAATGTTAATTAATATTTTTAATTATTTAATAAAATTAATTAACTATGGTAAAAAACACTTGTCCATTTAAAAACTCATTGTTACTCAATTAATTCTTGTCATTTTAAAATAATCCTGTATTTGTATAGTGTGTGTACCACAAATATGAAGATCAATTGCATTTGTTATATATATAGTAAGTATATAGTAATATTTGTAAAGTTAATTTAAAAAAAATAATAATATATTAAAAATATATTAATTTAATCTTTAATATCAAATAAAAATAATAATAAATTAAGTTGTAGATAATCCAAATGTTGAATTAAATGTATATTTCCAAAAAGTGTTAAAATATTAATATAACTAACTTTTTTTTATTTAGTATATAAGTATGTATGTATTTTACTTTAATATAATTATTAAATATTTAAATATAAATTATTATAGGTATTAAAAAATATTATTATGTTTTCCTTTTTT